>SNQJ01S0180036.1:0-19453 GCA_010110895.2 Picea sitchensis | reverse complement strand
ACATCCCGAGGGACTGTGAGCAGTGAAGGGGGTACATTCCTTGGGTAGTGTAGGTTGTGGGGAAAGTGATTCATGGCCAACCGAATGCACTAGTGGCTCTAATAAACGAATGGTACAACCTGAGGGGCTGTGAGCAGTGAAGGGGGTACATTCCTTGGGTAGTGCAGGTTGTGTGGAAAAGAGAGAGTTGGAGGTTTGGAAAGTCTGTGAGACTAGAACCTGGGTTTGGGGCTACTTTGTGTGGATAGTGAATAACTAGTGGGTCAGATATCCTTGTGGACTCATAGCCTCAGCTCGGGGGTGGCTCATTGATGAGAGAAAATGATTAGCAATTCCTATGGTTGGTAGGTTCCTCCTTCATTTGCATCCAGTTGGTTAATCATTAACAAATAAGTGTTTTTGTTCTTTTCCTATGCTATTTCCGCTGTGAAAATGGTTTATATGAATTTTGTGCGTTTACTGTTTGTTTGAACAATTATATTCATGTTTAATATATGCTTTTAGATACATTCAGAACTATGGTATCTGCCAATTGGTCATTATTGTGTGTGACCTGCGACTGGTAAGAAACAAGAATTTAATTAGCAGTAAATCTTAATAATTTCACGAGTTTCTGCACGTAATGTTGCTTAATTGAGCATTGGGTACGTTACATTATGGTATGAGAGTTGTTAAAGATTTTTTTTTTGAGTGGCGTGACCAGCTTTGGTGGATGGGTATGTTACACAATGGTATCAGAGTTGTTCAAGAGAAAGTTTTTGAGTGGCGTGACCAACTTTTGTGGATGGTTACGTTACACAAATCTGATAGGAAGAGATCTTAGAACCTTTTGAAAAATCACCAATTCATCAACTTCTTCTCCCAATCCTCTAATAATGTTCACTATTTCGTCAACTCATAGAAAGTAGGCTACAATGTCTTCATCTTCCTTCATCTTCAATTGCTCAAACTTAGCTATAAGGATTTGAAGCTTAGCTCCATTGACTTTGATATCTCCTTCGTAAATGTTTTGAAGTTTATCCAAAATATACTTTGTGGTCTTGCAATGCATAACTTTGAAAAATACTAAATCATCTAGACTACTCAAAATGGTGCCTTTAGCCTTTTAATTGTTTTCGCTGAATTTATTTCCATCTTTGTCAGATAGGGGAGTGTCAAGTACTCTATATCCATTTACTACTAACTTCCAAACATCAAATCCTTTTTCTTGTAAAAAGGTTTACATCCTTTTATTCCAAAGGCATAGTTCTAACCATCAAACCATGGTGCTCCAATCTTAGCGTATTCCATGATATTATTCCAATGGTTAAATTGTTTGTTGAAGGACCTGCTCTGATACCAATTGTTGTAATACTGAGAGGGGGGCGGGGGGTAAATCAGTATGAGCACTTTATTATCACTTTTAACCACAATATGTATTGATTGATTTCACCAGTAGTATATCATCAATATATCATGAACAATATAAATCAATAGAGCATAATAGAGATCCACATAAACATAGTACACCAAGATTTACGTGGAAACCCAAATGGGAGAAAACCATGTAATTATTTTCTTATATATCAAAACAATACATTCATTGGATGCACTGACTTCTCAATTCTCTAGCTGCAACTAGAAGGAGGCTACGACCCCCTATTTACAGGTTGCAACCAGAAGGAGGCTACAACCCCCTCATTCTCACGCTCCAACCTAAAGGAAGCTCCAACTCCCTGTGTTCTCTGACACCAACTAGAAGGAGGATAAAACCCCCTTTCCTTGCCCCATCTTGCTGCCCTGAAATATAAATGTAGACCAAACTATCACTACCACAATCACTGCCACTATCACATCAACTTTTAACCTATCAACTTCTCACTATATCCAACCTATCACTATCATTGTACCATCAACCAGTAACTGTCACTGTACCATCAACCTATAACTATCATTGTACCATCAACCTGTAACCTATACCATACCATGCATAAATTGTGTACCAACAAATGTAGTATAACATGCATCAATCATGTACCATAAGATATGCCACATCTAGATACCATAACATCAATGATCGGTAGCTAATCATGTACCATGTATCTATACCATATCATCAATGATATACAAGAATGTGCCTCAAGCCAATATCACAAACTTGTGCCTCTAAAAATAAGCCATAACATCCATAGACCAGATACCAAGAATATGTCTCAAGCATATATCACCTCAACCATAGCAGCCCTATGCCAAAGAGGCCTCCAAGATATTCCTTAAGCATATGCCATATCATACATGAATCAAGCCTCAAAATAAACACATAGAAAACATACCTTTACTCATGAAACATGTAGCATACCATCTAAGATTGTATCACTAACTTGCTATACCTTCAAACCTTGCTACAACTTGAAGCTAGTTTCTCGCCTCAGACATGTCTTGTCCTCGCGAGACCAAGACCTATTGTCTAGCGGGGCCTCGCGTGATGAGTTCTAGACAACCCACAGAGGTGCCTCGTGGGACATTAGTAGTCTGACCTGCAGGGGTCAACCAACTAGAGTTTCCTCATAAATGTTTTCTCTCCTCTACAACCTCGAAACTCTTGTACTTATCGCTACCTCAGATTTTGTCGTTGTAAAATTGCCAATAGATCACTTACTCACAAGAATATATTCATTGAATTAATTAGTGAATGTTCTTATGAGAGACTCCTTGAGGTGTATTTATACTTTTTCCAAGTAACCTTTCTCCTTAATCATAGGGGCTTCTAGACTTTCTTGTTACAACCACTTTACCCTTTCATTAAGTAACATGTAACTAACTAGGGGTTTCTTAACCATTCTTTGGGACTTCTAACTTCACAAGGCCATAACTCCTCAACTGTGAGGAATCACGTGGCGTACCAACTATCACCGGAAACAACATGACGAGGACTATCCATCCACGAGTAAATTAACTGCATTTACATTGTCCTTCATGAAATTTTACCTTGATAAACTATGGGTTCCATAACCATACCTTTGGGGCTACTAGACTTCTTCAAGGGTTGACATCAATGACAACCAATCTTTCAACAGAGGTAAAGGATACACTTATGGGGTCACGTGTGTGGGTTTGAGGTGATATTTTTTTTCTTGGATGAAAAATATATTCCTCTAAGGTGTAAATCTTAGGTTTCCTCTCGCCATCATGAACCCATATCTTATACTAAAAAAATGTAATGGTCCACATGACCGCACTTGGAGGCCAAATATCCCATTGGGGGCTCATGTGTTTTGGTTCAAGGTTTTGTTCTTTAGAATTGATTCCTCTAATCCTCGTTTATGACCTAAGACCTAGGATTCCCTCCCAACCATATCCAAGACCTTGAGACCCATACCTAGTGCTAAAAAATTCCTAATGTCATCAATATATCCACTAAGAGAGAAAGGGTATGCTTAAGAGGTCATGTGTCATGGATCAAAGTGTCATTCTTGAACTTGGATGCTTTCTTTATATCATAAGGCCTATGTTTCCTCTTTAAGCCATGTATAGAGCCCAAAGACTCGTGTACCTAGTATAAAAAATATCCCAATGGCACCCATATCCTTACCCAAAGGCAAAGATAACCTTGATAGGTATTATGTGGTTGTTGGAGGAGTTTTTCATAACCATGTATTCCCAAAATATTCCTTTAGTGTCCAAACATTGTGCTTCCTCCTTTGACCATGTTAAAGGCCTTGCGACCCATAACTATTGGGTATGTGCTATATTATTTGCACATGGTCTAGTAGGAGGGGGGTGACAAGGGGGTTGCATGGGGGTGGTATCCCCCTCGTCGATGGGGTCCAAAGGGTCCCAAAGGTCCCCCCCCAAGCAAAACATCATCGGTATTTTTTTATTGAGAGATTATTCTTGGTATGATTTTCTCCTTTGGTAGTTTTATGGCACACAGGTTTTTGGTCCATGGTAATGTAATTCCGATTAAGGAACTACGATTAAATTCTAATATAGGGTTAATGGATTAGGGGATTTTTGTATGCCACAAAATCCTATATATATTGTATTGTAAAGAATGAAGAGGATTAATAGAATTATAGGTGCAACTCGAAAACAGGTTGCTAGTTTTCTCGGTTGAGTTTATAGGGTAAATCTCTGTGTATACGTGTGATTGCAATTGTTTTCCTTTGTGTCTGGAGAATCTATATGTGCATTTCATTACTGTAAAAGGTTTAAAAACTTATAATAAATAGTGCTCAAGTTTTTTTAACAATGCCCTTATCCTTACTTGGAAGATATGAATGCCCTCGAGATGTCGTATGTGGTAGTTTGAGTCATTGTTCTTCACCATATATGATTTGAAGCTTCCTTTATGGTCTAAGTCTTGGGATTCCTCCCCAAACCAAGTCCAAGGCCCTAAGACTAATACCTAGTGTTGAAATCCTCCTAATGCCACTGATATCCCCACTCATGGGCTAAGGGACTTATTGGGAGGTCATGTCTGGTGGTTCAAGGTGTCTTTCTTGGCCCTTGATACCTAGAATATTCCTTTACAACTTAAGGCCCTATTTTCCTCCCCTTACCATGTCAGGGACCCTAATTCCCATACCTACTACTCAAATCTTCCTAACATAATTGATATCCCAAGTTGGAGGTGAAGGATAACCTTAGTGTCACCTCAAATCACCATAACTTACATCCCAAGGGTTTCAAATTAACCTCATGTTAGGAATATAGGAACCATTAATGTGTTTTTCATAACAATAATGAGTCTTAGGACCCCTACCATGGAACGAGGAGAAAAACAAGGGCCTTAAGGCTTCAAAAAACATTTTCAAGCTTGATATCCATGAACAAGGCCTTGAAGCATCACATTTATCCTTTCTAAGGAATATTTGGCCTTCAATTGGGATATGGGAGCCCTATTCACATGTTTTGGGCACCACATTTTTGGTCTCAAGGCCTCTAGGTTGGGTCTTATTTCCATTAAGAGGTTTTATAAACCATATAATGCACTCAGGGCCTTGAACATGGTCAAGGAAGGAACATATGATGATAATGTCTTATTTGAATCTTCTTGAGATTAAGCTTCATGTGGTAGTCCTTAAATAACCACATAAGATCTTTTTAAGCAATCTTTGACCTCTATGGAGGATCTTTGAGACCATTAGTATGTTTTTCATAATAAAAATGGGTTCGAGGGTCTATAAAATGGTTAAGATAGGAAAATAAGGAAATTAGGTCCAAAATGAAGCTTATCGAGCTTAAGGGCTATAAACTAGGACTTGAATAACCACACTTATTCATTAGAAGAGATATTTGGACTCTGGGTGAGATATGGGTGTCGTTATGACTTTTTTCACAACAAATATGGGAGTCAAGGCCTGTAACATGGCCGAAGGAGGAAAATCCTTAGGCCCTAATAGAATATTTCTTATGCTCAATGGCCATGAAAAAGGCCCACAACTATGAATATGGGCACGATTAGTATCATTTACACAGTAAGAATGGGTCTCAAGACCATTTCCATGGCCAAGGGAATAAAACAAGGGCCAAAGGTCTTAAGCAAAGCTTATTGGACTTACTGGCCATGAAGAAAGCCATCATAAGCACCGGGCATAAGGAGTATGTTCTACAATACAATGGATATTTGGCAAAGGGGCAAGAATAATATGAACTTGTGAATTTTTACTCACAATAGTGTGTGCATGTTTTAGGAATGCACACATGATTTTGAATGCACACATGTTTTATAATGCATGTGCATTCCTTAAATTCATTTTTTTTGGTGGGATTGATAATTCCATACTATGCGTTCACTGACTTCATTGCTTTAGATATATGTTCATAATGATAAACCTAGTGGTTTGGGTTGCAAAAACATCAAAAACTCCATTTTTTTGAATGTCTCTCAATATAACTATTTTTCATGTTATTTTTAAGTACGCTACACAAATCCATTACTAATGAAATTGCATACACTTGTATATTCGACTATGCATATTCCAAATATATAATTTTTTTAAACATATTGTTTTAAACTTATTTTCGTGTTAACATATATCATAATATTATAATACATATGTCTTTTGTTTTTGCTATAACTTTTTATTTCTTTACCTATTTTAAAGAAAAAATATATGTTGCACTAGTACAAACCAAGACCTATAGTTACAAAAGAAATGTTTGATTATGTTAAGATGCTCAAACACTACATTAAAACATGAACTTGTATTTTCTTAGTTATAATGACTTATAAAGTTTAAAAAAATATGAAATTAACATTATAAATTTTGAAAAAGTCAATGTGTCCAAGAACAATGCGTTCTTTACAATTGCACAATTTTTTAAAGGAAATTCCATCATTTAGGTACTCAACCCCAACACTAATGGGAGCATATGCACTATTCTGCAGGAAAAATAACAAACCACTATTAGAAAAACTCAAATTTCACACAGTCATACAAAAATTCAATAATAATAATAATTATTATTATCACTATTATTTTAACCAGAAGTGGAATATAATATATTAAAAGGGGCCATAAATGGCTAGAAAAAGTTTACAAAAATACATGATGTGTTACTTCAAACCAAAATTGCAACTTTTAGATGTTATATACGAAAGTTAGCTAGTTCTTAAGACTACTACAAACCAACTATTAATGTAGGTAAATTTCTTATAAAAAGTGTCCAAAATACATATAACTTTAAAAAATATAAAAATGACTAAATGAAGACATGTTGATTGGTTGCTTCTTCCTAGTGAGTCTGTTGGTTCATTTCCATTAGTTGGATTGATGGAAAATATCCTTCTCTTTAGGTTCCCTTGTTGGGCCCTTTATTTTGATAAGAGAAGTTGTGCAAGTTATCAAGGAGTTGGAAAACCAATCAAGTGAAGGAAAAGAGGGCTGAGAAAGGAAACACACAAGAGAAAGATGTTGGAACATAAAACAGTCTGAGGCCAACGCAGAATCAATTTTGGGACAATACAGTTGGAACATATTCAATAAGAGAAGAGGGCCCGTGGGTTCTCAAGGAGGAAAATAAAACAATTGTATTGTAATATGGGTGTGTGTGTGAAGGAAATAGGAGAGAGAGGAACGAGAGGCAAGAACTGGATTTGTACTCCAAAGATGGAATGTAATTAGTAAGGAGAAGGGACTATACTGATTACGATCATATCTAGTATTATGTTGAGATGTGCCTATTGATCACTTCTACGATGAGTATGGTAGATGATCAATGTAGAGTTGTGAATGCCTGTTAAATAAGACTTCTGATATAATAGAAAGATATTGGAGATCAAATTTTAAAAGTTCCTGATTTATATTACTTCTTGTATCTCTAGAATGTTATTATGTTACTGTTTGTTATGCATTACACTTCTTTATCCCTTCTTGATGTTCTATATAGTTTTGTTCTCTCGTATCGATGTATGGTGTGTTAAAGGATCTGAACAAAATAATCTATCTTGCTTATGTTGGAGATACTTCACACACACCTAGGATTTATTTTTTCCTAAGGTTTTCCCTATGTTTATTAGTCATTATCCAGTCTCCTATAGTTTAGGGAGAATATTCTCTTCAGTTCACACTTCAATTTGATTGGTTGAGTGGAGTCTAGATGCCACATTGAGATTATCACCATGCAACATTGGGATCATCACCATCTAATGCGCATTGTCCTTGTAATCATCACTAGACAACTCATTACTCATGATTCCCTGATCTCGTCCTCACTTCAATCTGTCTCAGTTAGTTAACTGAAGAATGAGAGACTAGTTAACTCAGACTAGGTGGCAATTCACTCCCGTAACTGCCCGAGAGACTAGACTAGGTGGCAGTTTACTCCCATAACTGCTGGTGTGGTCCAGATCACTCTAAACCACCACTATGGCACATTGGCTTCTCCTCTAGTGTGCATTAGTTGAGTTATACAGAGTATATCATGTGTAAATTTTCATTCATTCATTTGGTTAATGGGAATTCTTCTATTCTTTCTCTCCAGCTTCTATTCTCTAATATTTTCTCTACAATTTTGTATGTCAGTTTTCAGCTAGATCTATTCTATGCAGGTTCAACACATTTACATGGTATCATAGTCGATGGAATGCTAGTGAAAAGACACACGAAATTATTTTTGCAGGTACTAAATATTGAAGACAACGGAAAAATGGAATGTTCAAAAGAATTCATTCTTAAACCACACAATTTCTTTGCATGGAAGGAAAATACGATCATGCATCTTCGAAGCAGAGGATTGTACATGTTAACCATAAATACATAGATAGAACCAACATCAACCATATAAAAATACAAGTATCTAAATCGAATGGATGAAGCATTTGGAACAATTTGCAGTCTCATTTCTCTTGAACTCCTCTTTCACATATCCTCCTGTAAAACCCCCAATGAAGCCTGGACTACCATGGAAGATATTTTTGGAAAACAGGATGAGATGAGGGCACAGTTGCTTGAGGTGGAATTTCTCACATTGGATCCAAAAACCTTCGACAATCTCCAAGACTTTTTTACCAAATATAAGGATTTGTTGTCACAACTCAAATCTTGCGGGTTTTATAAATCTAAGGAAGAGAAACAAATGGTTCTCACCATTCTCTCCAAACTTGCTCCAAAATAATCAGTGTTTATATCCACATTTCATTCAGTTAGATTCATATCTAGATCTACCTGGAAGATTCCCTCTCTTGAGGACTTTATCGAGTCTCTGACACAAGAGCAGAGCAAGCTCATCAATATGGGAAAAATCAAAGGCCCAAGGGTGCATGCATTTAATATGCAAGATGGTAGAGGTCATCAATAACATAAATCTAAAGACAAATACAAAAGGAAAGCACATGCAAATCAAAATAAGGAAGGATACTCAAAACCCTTCCACGATGCCTCCAGATCCAAAGGGGGAAAGGGAAGAAAAGGGGGGAAATGCACTTACTTCTATAAAGGATTCCATCCATAATTCACATGTATGCAAAAAAAGATAGATCAAATGATCCAAATGCTTCAGCAAAACAACCTTGGAGATCGCATCCCCGAGGGTGCCAATAAGAAGAAGGGAGAAGATCAAAATCCCAAGAAAGGCAATTCTAACCATTCTTTGATTTCCATCAACTCCTCTATCGATGCTTGGATCGTAGATTCAGGAGCATCACACCACATGGATGCCACAAAATAGGTCTATTCTTCATTGGATGCATGCAAAGGTCCTCCTATTTTAATGGGCGACAACTCTCCAGTCGAGGTCACCGACAAAGAAAGGATTGAACTCACAAACAAAAGCTTCGAGAATGTGTTGCACATTCCCAAAATTTTTGTCAATCTTCTCTTCGTGTATCAGATGACTTACTCCGACACCAAAAAGAGATTCATATTCACACCTGATGTAGTGGAAATCTATGACATGCAAACCAATTCCAGGGTTGCTACTGGTGAGTTAAATCATCAATCTAGACTCTACACATTTTCTGAATTTATTGAACCAGATTCTGCATCACTGCTTACCCATGCTGATGAAATCAATATGATATGGCATGAAATGTTCATGCATTTAAATTTCATATATATGCAACAACTTAGAAAGCATGTAATGGTTGATGGTCTACCTGACATCCACTTCTCCAAAGGAATTTGTGAGGGATGTGTTCCTGGAAAACACCCTCAAGAGAAATTCGACAAAGGAAAGACTCAAAAGGCTTCCTTTCCTTTAGATCTGATCCATAGTGACCTCATGGGCCCTTTTCTGCATCCATCAATCAATAAATCAAGGTACATGCTCATTTTTGTTGATGATTTCTCACGCTTCACATGGATTTTCTTTCTCATGCAAAAATAAGAGGTCTTTCAACACCTCAAAGATTTCAAAGGCCTTGTTGAGACACAGTCATGAAAGAAAATCAAAGTCCTCTGAACAGATAATGGGGGAGAGTATGTAAACCATGAGATACACAATTTTTTTCATGAGGTCGGGATTCAGTTGCAACACACGGTTCCCTATACTCCGCAGAAAAACGAAGTTGTTGAGCGGAAAAATAGATCTCTAAAAGAGATGGCATCTTACATGCTACATGCAAAGTCACTTCCACATAGATTATGGGCTGAAACACTTAATTGTGTAACCTACATCCAAAACAAATCTCCCCATAGATCCCTCAAGGATAAGACCCCCTACGAGGATTGGAGCAGCCTCAAACCGGAAGTGACCCACTTTCGTATTTTCGGTTCACGTGCATGGGCTAGGATTCCCTCTGAGAAGAGGAAGGCACTTGATCCACATAACACAGAGTGTATCTTTGTTGGATACCCTGATGATATGATGGAATACAAACTCATTGATCTTTCATCAGGACGGCTTATTGTAATGTCCCCAACCATCAACAGGCTGGGCAACGCCACTACTCTGATACTTCACTTAGCTCTAATACCAAATTGTAATGCCCCCAACCACCAACAGGTTGGGCAATGCCACTAAGGAACACACATATATATAGAACATGCATTTCTAATGAATTTAAAACAAATAACACATAATTACTCCTACCATACATACTCCTTTGGAATTGATAGTAATTCATACATGCAACAGAACACATGATAACATTGCAAGAATAAAAAACATGCATAAAATTCATAATTAAGCATAGAAATTATACTTATCTTTTAACTGGAGTAAAACCACCAACTATGTACAGACCTTCCATGAACCTCCCAGCCTTAGACCACACTACTCATCACTCTCAGCAATGGGTCACCCTAAAGCTGTGACTAAAATCCACTGGACAAGGGATTCCTAGGCTAGGCAAGGTCAATAGGAAAGTCACACAGTTTAAGAAGAAGGATTCTCTCCCGGGAGACACTTACGCCCACTGCTCACAAACTCTCATTCCCCACATGCCTGTCCCACTCTAGGAGTATACACCTTCATTGTCACACAGTCCATCGACTGCTCCACCTCCCTTCCCTTGGGCTTCAACAACATGCCAGACCAAAATTCTCAAAGATTTGTAGCAGCTACGGGACTCCCTCCAGGGGAACTCACTTCCTTAGCACACTCTCTCACCTAGAGAGAGTTGCTCACAGGCCTGCCAACTTGCTTCTTCAATCCACAACAACCTCTCTCACCTGGAGAGATAGTTTCTCATAGGCTTGACAACCTGCCTCTTCAACCACGGGCTTGGAAACCTGCTTCTTCAAACCATAATAGCTAAATTGGGTAAGGTAAGGGATGACTCAGTAAATTACAAAGGTTCCCAAAATGGTCACGAGTTCAACAATGCTGGAATTGGTTGACTGCATGCTTTCTCAGTGCGTGAGTGAACTAGTGAGGATAGATGGGGCAGACTGGTCTAGCATAGCAAATATGGTGAGAGCATGAGATCAAAAACTGTCTATGCGTGAACCCCTTTCCGTGAGTGAGTGTGTGCGCGTCAGTGTACCACCAACAAGAATTCCCCCTTAATAATGCATGTGCCTGAGCCGACCCATGTTGCTCATGAAGCACATTCCTTCCCTTTGGAAGTCACCTGTCTTCCCCAAGGAACTTAGGATAAAAACACATCCTTCTAAACAACTTTTGGAATGATAATAAATTATTATTCTCTTGGACTTAAGCCCCTAGACTTAGCCCCTCTTTCCAACCTCTCAGCCCCCTCTCCCTTACCCAACCTAGTGGAGTATAGTACCCCATTCTCTTTTATCGTGGTCGGTCTACACGCAATGATGTTTTTATATTAATAATATGAATATTTACATGTACAAAATAGGTTCCTGGCCTTTAACACCTAGGCTCTTCGGCCTACTAACACATATGCCTACCAACTTATAATTTCCTGACTCACTAACCTATAAAACATGTTTACAATTTGTAATACAACTGGGGCTCATCCTAGGGATATTACAATCCCCTCCCCTTATTTTTGCACTGTCCTCGGTGCAACTTATTTACACAGCATCAATAAGATTTTCCAAATCTTCAAAAAGATGTGGGTATTCAACCCACATAACATCCTCATGCTCCCATGTCGCATCCTCATGACCGTACCAAGTCCACTGGACCTTTACAATCCCTATGGCTCAATTATGGAGTTGTTTTCTCTTCCAGTCCAATATGTGCACCAAATGTACTTGCAAGACGCCTTCTTGCTCCACCTAAATCACATTCCAATCAATAACATGATTAGCATCAGGTATATATTTCTTAAGCAATGAAATATGAAACACATTATGTACAGTCATGGATGCATGCAATGCAATCATATATGCAACTGGTCCAATCCTTTCTAGGATTTCAAATGGCCCACAATATCTGGCTGCCAACTTGGAAAAATTTCCTAGATTCAGGGAACTTTTGTTGGCTTTCACTTTCAAGGAAACATGAGCATCCACTTTAAACTCCTTGTGGGTTCTGTTCTTATCAACATAAATTTTCTGCCTGTCTTGGGCAGCCTTCAAATTCTGCTTAATCTTCAGCATTTGCTCTTCCATTTTTTTGAGGAACTCTGGCCCAACCACTGCCCTATCAGCTAGGTTGTCCTAGCTTATTGGTGTGTTGCACTTTCCGCCGTAAAGTGCTTCAAACAGGCTCATCTTCAGTGATGCTTGATACCCATTGTTGTAGGAAAATTCTACCAAGTGTAGGTAGTCTTCCCATTTAGATGGCTTTTCCATCACATACATCCCTAGCATATCTTCTATCATTTGGTTCACCCTCTCTGTCTGCCCATCGGACTCAGGATGATAAGCAGTGCTGAAGTTCAGATTCATTCCGAACCCTTTGAATAACCCCTTCCATAACTTTGAGGTAAATTTCAGGTCTTTGTCAGACATGGAACCTTGATTGTCTTGAATACCCGTCACCCGATCAATGCCACCACTTCCCTCATATGAATGTCGACAACATTAGCGCCTTGTGGTAGTCTGGATGGAATAAAATGGGTAGCTTTCATAAGTTTATCCACCGCACCGTGATGGAATCGTGTTGCTTGTTTGTTCTAGGTAATCGTGATGAAATCCATTGTCACCACTCCCACTTCCACTTCGGGGAATGGGTAATGGTTATAGAAACCAGGGTTGCCTATGTTCATCTTTGACCGGCGCCATACATTTGGCGTGTGATGCTGCGAATTGGGTGCCTATGTTCATCTTTGACCTTCTGGCACTCCATACATTTGGCGATGTATTCTGCAATTTCCTTCTTCATACCTAGCCAAAAGTAATGGCTCTTGACTGCTGCCACTATTTTTTGATATCCAGGGTGCCCAACATAAGGCACATTATGCATTTCTTTCAAGATCATAATTCTCAATTCATGGGAATTAGGTACATAAACTCTATTTTTGTACATGAGTGTTCCATCAGCTTCCAATTTATAATCTTTCGCTTTTTGTAGCATCTTACCTTGTTGTAGCTTTGCCACCAATTCCATGTACTGCAAATCTGCATTTGCAGCTTCCGAAATTCTACCTTTAATATCAGTTTCATACATGCTAATGGTCGTAGCATGTAGTTCATGCACTCTTTTGTTGAGTGCATTAGCCACTTTGTTCTCCTTTCCTTCTATATGCTTGATATCAAATTCATACTCACAAAGGAATTCCAACCATCTACTCTGCCTAGCATTTAAGGTTGGCTGATCAAACAAATACTTCAGGCCGTTATGGTCAGTCCTCAGTTCAAACCTCTTTCACATGAGGTAATGTCTCCATTTCTTCAGAGCGTGCACTATGGCTGCCAACTCCAAATCATGATTTGCATAGTTCTTTTCATGCTCTTTCAATTTTCTGGACTCATAACATATTACAAACCCATTCTAGTTGAGGACTTCTCCCGATCCTTCTTTGCATGGATCTGTACACACCAAACAATCTTCATTTGGATCTGCAATCCTCAAAATTGGAGCATTGGTTAGAAGCTCCTTCAATTGCTGGAAGCTTCTCTCACATTCTTCTGTCCATTGAAATTTATTATCCTTACTTTGCAAGGAAGTGATGGGGTGAGCTATCCTTGAGGACCCTGCGATGAACCTTCTGTAATATCCAGGTAGACCCATAAAGGATCTGACTTATGTCACATTCTTTGATGTTGTCCATTCTCTGATTGCTTCTATCTTCTCAGGATCCACAACTATCCCATCTTTTGAAACGACATGTCCCAAATAATGGATCTGCTTTTGATAGAATGAGCACTTGCTCAATTTGGCATTTAATTGGTGCTCTCTTAGCACTTGCAACACCATCCTTAGATGATGTTCATGCTCTTCCTCCAACTTGGAATACACCAAGATGTCATAAAAAAAGACTATGACAAACTTGTCTAGATATTCTCTGAATACACCATTCATTAAGCACATGAAAACAATGGGTGCATTTGATAATCCAAATGGTGCCACTGTGAATTCATAATGACCATACCTTGTTCTGAAGGTGGTCTTGTTGATGTCTTTATCATTTATCCTTACCTGGTGGTACCCTGACCTGAGATCTATTTTTGAAAATATCTTGGCATCCTTCAATTGATCAAAGAGGTCATCGATCCTTGGCAAAGGATACTTGTTCCTAATAGTCACTTTGTTCAACTGTCTGAAATCTATGCACAATCTCAATGTCCCATCTTTCTTCTTCACGAACAGTACCGGGGCACCCCAAGGTGACACACTTGGGCATATATACCCCTTCTTCATAAGTTCTTCAAGCTGCAATTGCAGTTCTTTCAGCTCTGGTGTACTCACTTTGTAAGTAGTTTTTGACACTAGAACGGCTCCAGGCATCAGGTTTATAGAGAAATCAATATCTCTCTTCGGGGGTAGTCCTGGTACCTCCTTGAATACATCTTCAAAATCTTTTAATACTGCATTTTATTCAATTTGACACCTTATCCTTGGGTGCTTCTTCCATATGAGCTGCAAATATTTGGCAGCCCTTCCTGTAACACTTCTTCAACTACATTGCTCGTATTTCTCTAACCGTAACTGCCCTTGGAATTCCTTGCACTTTCCTTGGGTTTCCTTCCTCATCTAGGCAAGTGAATGCCTTTTTACGACAGTCTAAGATGGCATGATGCTGGTCCAACCAATCCATCCCAACTAGACATTCATAGGAACCTAAAGGTAAGATGTTTAATTCACCCCTTGTGCTCAGTCCATTCATGTCCACTGGACATGACTTAACCAACTCAACAACCTTTCTCTTGGATCATGTAGCCAGCTGCACTAACCAATATTTTCCATGCTTGCTTCTTGGCAAATGCAAACTTTCCACTATTCTAGGATTTATATAACTATGACTAGCCCCTGAATCAATTAAAATAATAAAGGTATGGTTATTGACAATACCCTCAACTTCAATCATGTGTGATTGAAACTTAGCTTGCTTATTGTCCAGGGCTGCATAGATCCTTGGTATTCTACTGCCCATGTCCTCCACTATTTTTTGCTTGCTGAACATTGTGGACAACTCTCACTTTGTCATTTCTGTGGGGGCAATCTCTGTACTTATGATTTCCTTTACAACCCCAACATTCCATAGGTGGTTGTCTTGGTATTTGCCCACTTACTTCAACCTTCCTAGGTTATCTAAAAGATGGTTGTCCTTAAGGAATGTTTATGAAAAAGGATGGCTTAGTTCCCTTCTTCCTCTGATCCATCTTGAATTTCTTCTTGTCTTCCCAAGCCTTCCAGAAAGTGGGCTTTTCTCTCTGCTTCTCATATAATCATTTTTCTCTCCTTAAAGTTTCTTCCATAGTTTTAGGATCATCATTCTATATCTTGTCACTGATGGGAGATGGTAGTCCACTCAGATACCTTTGAATTTTGACAGTCTCATCCTTGATGAAAGGAACGTACTTCAACAATTCCAAAAACCTTCGTTCATATTCGTCATTAGTCATGCTACCCAGCTTGAGTTCAAATAACTCTTTCATCTTTATGTCATAGTATCTCTTAGTCAAGTATTTCTTTTCGAAATACTTCTTGAATTCTTCCCAAGTAACATTTTTCTCTTTAATGTGTTGTACCTGCACAAGTTGATCCCACCACATGGATGTCTTTCCTTTCAGTTGATACATTGCAATTCTTCCTTCTGCACGAGAGGAATAATTCTGTAGTTGGAAATATTTCCTCATGCCAAGAAGCCATGTCTCGACATCTTCCTCCTTCTTGTACTCTCCATCAAACGTAGGAGGTTTAATCTTGTTCATTTCACCCTTCAGTTCATCCACTCCCGATATCCTATGCTTTCTGGTAGGAGATGGGCTTGAACTACTGTGTGCCCTCCTCTTGGAGTGCCCCTGGGAATGATGATGGTGTCTGCCAACACTCCTTGATTTCCTCTTTTCATCAGGAGACCCATGACTTCTTGATTTACTGGAGTCACTCTCCTTATCCAATTTCTTTTCTATCCTTTCCAAGATTTTTATCAACTTTAGGTTGAATTCTCCCTATTGATCCTTGGCTTTCATGAGCTTTCTATTATCTGCTCGGTGTTGTTGGACATCTTTCTGCAATCTTTCAATGATTTTCATCATGGTTCCCTCCTTATCTATCTCTTCTCCATGCCCATCGGAGTTTGATCCTTCAACTCCCAAATGGACATCCATTCCTCTAACTTCATTCTCTGCATTGGAAGCATTATGTGCCTCCTCCATTTCAGTTTGGTTCTGACAATCGTTAACTCTACAAACACAATGTGCAGTCAACCGATATTTGTCAGGCCATCAGTTCTTGACAAATTCCACAATATTCATAAACAAATATGATTCAAGAAAACTTTCATATTTCACTCTGCGGTTCTTGAGAAATCAAGAATCCCCGCAGATCTTTTCTTTCTGAGCTTTGCTTTATTTTGCAATAATTTTTGGGCACTATCCCCTTTCTCTTGCCCCCCAACCCATTCGACCACAGGCTGTGGCCAAGCGCTAAGTCGATAGGCGCTTACTCGGGACTTCGGGCCTCCATCTTCGGAAGTTTTCAAAGCACGTCACAACAAATCTCTCAGAGTTTTGCATTAACGAACTCGCGAAGTAGGGTGGATCAACATTCCACGACTACCCAACATCCAATGGCTGACACCCACTATGGAATTTCGAGCATATGAGCTTCGGTACTTCAGAGCTTTGGAGGATTTCACATACGCACACACCCAATGCCTTGAACCGTTAATCTTCGAACACTTCCATGTCACCTTTGGTGACATTATTATGTCTCGTCACCTCGTCATTACAAAACTTTTGAAAGTTCTTCCTTTCGTTCCATTATGAACCATTCTTCCAGAGTGTCAAGTCTCCGGACTTCACAACTGGTGCCACACGTCCACTGGGATCCATGGTTTCTGTACTTGAACTAAGATACTGAATAGTCACATCACTTAATGTCTTTCAAATTTCTAGGGCATGCATCCGCGATTTGGAGTAACCCGCAATTCCTCTGACGCTCACACGTAACCCCCTGGTAAGACCATGGTTTGGATTGTGAGACCGACTTAGGAAATTAACTCCCGTGCAACTTGGGTTCTCGCAATGCCTCCTGGCCATTGATATTGATGTATCGTGATCAACGCTAGTGTGAGTTCGTCGACCTTTAACTATGTCATGTAACCTCAGGGCCCACATAGTACAACTGACAACATTCTAGATGGGGGCACGTGTCAGGTATAGGAGAGGTCCACATCACCTTCAGGTGACATCATCATGACTCACCACTTTGGCTCTTTGGGTTTTGGAGCTACAGACTTCGGGAGTTTCAAATCCTCTACGCTCGCTTTTGCCCAGAGTGCTTTTCCCCTAAGTTCACGATCTACCGACGCGTGTCCTCCTTCATGATCAACTACTATGATTGATTTCGACACTTCAGGCTTCAAGAGTTTCAAACTCACAACACTTTCTTCTTCCCGAAGTACTTCCTCCAGAAGTACACGATCTCTTGATGCATGTTCTTCACAACAGATGGTTGCAATCTACTTTAGCCTTTGGGACTTCAGGAGTTTGTCACACTCCACACTTGAATCCTCCGAAGTGACTTTCCTCGAAGTCTCAGATTTATTGACACATACCCCTTTGGCAACCAATGACCAGGATCTACTTCGGCTATTTCACATTCTCCTCGATCACAAAATTTTTGAAGTGCTCTTGCTCCATAGTTGTCGATCTTGCACTGCCTGTAAACGTGGATCAGATGACTGCCGATCCTTTGCACTCAAATCCGACGGCTTGGGATCGATTTCCTCCTTAGTGCTCTCCTTTGATTTCCTGGACATGGATCTAACAGTCCAGAATCCTTCAAACAACATATCTGATGACTGTTGTCACCCCTCTTCTTGAGCTTCGTTTCTCAAACCCCTTTCTCCTTAGAGGTTTGTGTGGAGACTTAGTCGACTTTCGTATCTGTGCACTCCTTGCAACAGATCTTCACGTCCATTCACAAGAAAACTCAAGTTATTTCTTTCGATCTTTTTGAGTCAAAGACTCTGTCAATGCACTCCTTGCACCCATGGACGCTCTGAACCTCAAATTTTGTCCCTTTCGACAACAATTCACTTTGAAATCTTTGTCTCGTTAACCACTAACATGGCCCATCCAGGCTCAGTGTTGAAACCATGGCTCTGATACCAAATTGTAACATCCCCAACCACCAACAGGCCAAGCAACACCACTACTTTGATACTTCACTTAGCTCTGATACCAAATTGTAACGTCCCCAACCACCAACAGGCTGGGCAATGCCACTAAGGAACATACATATATATAGAACATGCATTTCTAATGAATTTAAAACAAATAACACATAATTACTCCTACCATACAGACTCCTATGGAATTGATAGTAATTCATACATGCAATAGAAAAAATGATAACATTGCAAGAATCACAAACATGCATAACATACATAATTAAGCACGGAAATGATACTTATATTTTAACTGGAGTAAAACCACCAACTACATGTAGGCCTTCCATGAACCTCCCAGCCTTAGACCACACTGCTCATCACTCTCAGCAGTGGGTCACCCCCGAGCTGGGACTAAACTCCATCAGGCAAGGGATTCCTAGGCTAGGCAAGGTCAATAGGAAAGTCACACAGTTTAAGAAGAAGGATTCTCTCCCAGGAGCCACTTACGCCCACTGCTCATAGACTCTCATTCCCCACATGTCTGTCCCACGCCAGGAGTATACACCTTCACTATCACACATTCCATCGACTGCTCCACCTCCCTTACCTTGGGCTTCAACAACATGCCAGACTGGAATTCTTTGAGCTCTGTACTAGCTACGCGACTCCCTCCAGGAGAACTCACTTCCTCAGCACACTCTCTCACCTAGAGAGAGTTTCTCACATGCCTGACAACCTACTTCTTCAATCCACAACAACCTCTCTCACCTGGAGAGAGAGTTGCTCACAGTCCTGACAACCTGCCTCTTCAATCGTGGGCTTGGCAACCCGCTTCTTCAAACCACAATAGCTAAACCGGGTAAGGCAAGGGATGACTCA
>SNQJ01S0180034.1:8989-19478 GCA_010110895.2 Picea sitchensis | reverse complement strand
TCATTAACATAAAGGACAAGGATTATGCAATGGATTCCTACTTTCTTGGTATAAACATTTGGATCCATATGTAATCTAGAAAAGTCGGTGTCAAGAAGAAAGATGTCCATTTTGGCATACCAAGCTCAGGGAGCTTCCTTAATACCATAAAGAGATTTCTTAAGGCGACAAACAAGGATAGAGTCATTCTGGACATAACTAGGAGGTTGTTCCATTTATATTTATTCTTGCATATCTCATGAAAGAAGATAGATTTGACATCCATATAATGGACCTCTCATTTATGTGAGGTAGCAAGGGAAAGAATAAGCCGGATGGAATTCATTTTGACTACAAGGGAAAAGGTTTCATTATAGTCAATTCCTTCAACATGGAAACATCCTTTGACAACTAATTGAGCCTTTTGTCTTTCAACACTTCCATCTGATGCATACTTAGTTTTGTAGAACCATTTACATTTAAAAAGGTCTCTTCCTTTTGGAAGAGGTAAAAGATCCCAAGTATCATTTGTCATTAAAGAATGATACTCTCCATTCATTGTTGTATCCCAATATAGATGACCTGAAGCTTCTGAAAATGTTTGTGGATCATGAGTCTCTGAAACTTGGGCCAAAAGAGAGGAGGCTCATTGGAACTATGTACATGTATGATGTTGATCTAAAGGATCACCTACAAAATCACCAACTTCTTCTCATGTTGAACATACCCATCTAGGAAGCGGTGGTGTTGGTGCGGGTTCAGGTTCAATGGAATTATTTGGAGGAAGGTGAGAAGCTGGAGGTGGATTTTCATCCTCACTATCATCATGTGAAGATTAATAAACCAGAATAGGAACAAAAGAAGGAACAAACACTGAAGATGGCTTGCAGGCCGAAGAAGGAACAAACGTTGAATTAGGATCGTAGGCCAAGAGTTTTTTTTATCAAATTTAACATCTCTTCTGACAATAATTTCATTACAATGTGGTTGAAGAAGTTTGTAACCTTTGACATCTTCAAAATAACCAAAAAATATACCCTTCTCACTTTTAGGCTACAATGCTTTCCTTTTCTCATCAAGAATGTAAGCCCATGCTACACTACCAAATACACATAAGTGACTTACATCTAGCTTAATTTTAGTCCATGCTTCTTCCAATGTTATATTTTTAAGAGCCTTTGTGGGAGTGATATTTACTATGTAATTTACACAGTTAATGTCTTCCACCCAATACTTTAGACTTAATCCCCTAGATCAAATCATACAATTAGCCATTTATTTTAATGTGCAGTTCTTTCTCTCAGCAACACCATTTTTGTATGGGGTATATGGAACAATGTGTTTCATTTGGATGCCTCGTGCAGTGCAGTAACATGTAAATTGATTGTTCACATATTCACCTCCATTATCTATTCTTAATATTTGAAGTTGATGTTCATATTACTTTTCTATAAGGGCCTTGTAGGCCAAGAATTTGTCAAAAAATTCACTCTTAAGTTTTAAGAAGTAAACCCAAGTGTGTATGAAAAAGTCAGATCAATGAAAGTTAAGAAATACTTGCACCAAGAAAAGGAAGGAGAAGAAACTGGACCACACAAGTCACTGTGAACAAGTTACAAAGGGGCCAAGGTGTGCCAAGAGACACATTTGTCAAAACTATTCCAATGATGTTTTCCGAGAACATAATCGACACAAACACCATCTCTGCATGAAACAAGAGGAAGACCAGTCACCATCTATTGATTACATAGTTGCTACAATGAGAGATAGTTTAGATGATATAAGCACTCATGCCAAACTTTTCTCAAGTCATCTTCATGAGAAAAAAAAAATGATGGAAAAGATGATGACCCAAAGTTGTCAAAATTGTACTACCTAGTAATATCATCAACAATTCCAGCTGCAAGAACATGTTTAAGATCTTTTAGATCACTGATTACAACATGGTGAGGTGAAAACTCTATGGTTTTACCTTCACCTAAATGAGTGGTTTGATATACTGATATAAGCTTGCAGGAAAGACTTGGAACACACAATACATCATTGAAATGACCATTATCTACCTGAACTGTTCCAAACCCTACAACACTAAGAGATCTATCATCACCAACAAATATGTTCTTGGTGTTACATTCATTTAGAGAAGAAAATATGACTTCATCCTTAGCCATATGATAAGATGCTACAGAATCAATAAGCCACTCATCAGAAGAAGAAGTAGAAGTTGCATTGAAGGAGAAAACAAAAGTATAAAATGCATGCCCATGAGAAGAAGAAGAAGAAGAGTCAATACTGTTGTTCTTTTTCATCGCTACTTCTAAAGATGTCATCTAATTGAAACATTTGGAGTCTGGACTCATCATGACCATCTTTCCCATAAAAGTTACAATGTAAATCAATCTTCATATTTTTAGATTTTTCTCTTTTGTCGCCATTAGGAGCAGAAGTTGGCTGAGTGGGTTTGGGACCCTGGTTTTGCTTGTTGTTGTGGGGAGGATGTTGCTTCTTGGGATTCTTGGGGTTATATTTCTACTAGATTACTAATGCTTTGTTGGAGGTACCTGCAGTGCTGACCATTCCAAGTTGCACAAGATTATCTTTCTCTCTAATAAAAGCATCACAAAAGAAATCACGTGAGGGATTTTTATAAGTAGTCCCTAAATCTTTTCTAGTGGCATAGATGGTAGATAAAAACATTAAATATGCACTACCAAGCTTAGAAAGAATAATAAATATGCAATGCTCTTCTTCCAGCTTTATCTTACATTCTTCAAATAAAATTCTAAGTGTTTTGAACTTAGATAAATAGTCTTCAATGCAAGAAAAATCATTTGGACTTAGATTCATTATCTCATTTTCTGTCTAGTGGGCTCAAATAATATTGTGTTTACCAAACACAGATTCAAGATTTTCCCAAGTGTTAGTCTCTAATTTTGTCTTGGTTTAGTGAGAACCCTTATTCTAAACCCTTCTTACCTACACTTCAATTTCTGTTTCCAGTTGATTTCGATCTTTTTTTTTAGTGTCTTATGGTTTGCTTTTCAGTTTTTGAATAGTTTATTCAAGTTTGAAATTGAAAGACATGGTTTTAAACGAGGTGTCACCTTATACGCCTGTTTAAACTTCATAATTCAAATTTTGCTAAGTCATTAATAGCGCTACGGGAATAAGGCTATTCCCGTAGCACCAAAATTATCATGCCTTGATACGCGCATGTCATCTAGATTTCGTTATGATGACACAAATCGTGGTCTGAGAGTTCATGCATGTCCACAATAGCTTGGAATCATTTACTGATTCAAATCATTTCATAATCTGATTGCTTTGTACCCACGGAGGTCTCATTTTAAAAACACCCAATTCTCAATGATCATTATATTATACTTGTCTGATTTTGCTGAATTTAGGTGCAGGTATTTTCTGAGAGGAACGTTATACACTAACAGATTGCAGGTGGCAAATTCAAAACCCGAGGGTGCTAGTTACAGAAGCCTTGGATCTGGCTCATGCAATCTTCAAACCCTAATGCACAAGTCAAGCCAAAGACTAGCACCACACCGAGCCACAACAAGGAGGAGTTATCCTGGCTGAAGACAATTTGTCTTATCAACAGAGACCACTGCCATCTGTTCTCGAAGAATTAATTTTTGCAAATAGAAGTCATTGCCATCTGCTCCGATAATTGGCATTCATCATGAAGGTGAAAGATTTCATCTGGTTGAAACCTGTCCACAATACCATCAACAGTAGTTTGAAAGCCCAATCGAGTCATCATGAGATATCAAACACATAGAATGCCCAATTGAACGCCCAATTTCATGGAGAATACAGAGTGAACATTCGGGCATTATGGTTATTGACAACATGGGAACACAGAACAAAGGGTTTCCATCACCCAAGACTCGAGCTCAAAATCCAAATCATAGTCGGTTCCAGGTTCTGCGAATGTTTAAATGGGTCTAACATCATGGAAAACCCTCATGGTAATTCCCCACTGCATAGCACATTGTATGAGATGGCCAATAGATGAACAAGAAAAATTGCCAAGCAGAATCGCGAGCAGACTTTTGCATATCCTATATCATCTGCTCAACAATCGGAGCGCGAAGAAGCTTGTTATGTGATTGTTTCATACTTGAAGCTACAACCTGCAAATCGTAAGAGGGGGAAAGAATCACGGTTTGTCATAAGGATTCGATGAAGCAAAGCATCCAGAATCCACCAGCGATAACATTTGTTGGGAAAACATGAAGTTTTCTTACCTGCCTCTAGATGATGCCATGATATATTCATGTCAAGGGGTTGTCAAGGTTTTAGCAATTTTAAAAAAATGGAAACATGAAGAGAAATCCCTCGTGGAACAGAGATACTGCCCCCTTGCATCATTATGTCAGGGATAGATTTGTATCTTCGCAGATTGTGGGGTTTTGTCTGCCATGACTCCAGAAAGGTGCATCATGTATTATGATAGACCCAAATCATATTCATTTGGTCTGCTGTTATTTGCACAGGTAGAATGGAAATCAAAATTTGTCATACAAGCAAACTTTGTTGAAATTATCAGC
Source organism: Picea sitchensis (assembly GCA_010110895.2). Lineage (NCBI taxonomy): Eukaryota > Viridiplantae > Streptophyta > Pinopsida > Pinales > Pinaceae > Picea > Picea sitchensis. Next base: position 14,934 of record SNQJ01S0180034.1, on the reverse strand, counting down.
GAGAGATTTGTGAGAAATGATGGGATAGCTTATGAAATATTTTAGCTGTCATGCAAGTTCATGAGTGGAAAGTTTGGGAAAGAGCAAGAGTTGCATGTTCTTCAAGGAATTCTTGTAAGTAGGGAACGCGAAGAGATCCAAATGCTCACTGGTGAACATAGGGCTACACTTAAAGCATCCTACAATAGCTCGGTTCTACATCTAGCCTATACTCTGTTTTCTTGCCTTGAAGATGAAGAACATGAACATCAAGACATGGGTAGCAGACCCTCATTAACAATCAGATGATTTTGACTAGTGTCATAGTGATAGAATACCATTCTGAATATGCAAAATCATATCTCAAACGAAATACAAGAATGTCCCCAGTACATAAAGAATCATTAAAACAAGAACCAGAAAAGCTACAGGAAATTCTCTATTATTTTTACCTGTTTTAGTATTTTTCTTCAAGAGGGGTTGCAGAACAGCTGGAGATGAATTTGATGAAACCAAAATATGTTTTTGTCGGGAACATGCCCCTTCACAAAAACCTCTCTCAATTTTTACACAACTATCACCAATTAAGAGATTCGAATTGATCTTTGAGGGCTAATTTTCTGATAAGCTACAGGAAATACTCTGTTATTTTTTCCTGTTTTAGTCTTCTTCAAGAGAGAGGTTGCAGAACAACTGGAGATGAATTTTATGAAACCAAAATAGGTTTTTGTTGGGAACATTCCCCTTCACAAAGCCTCTCTCAGTTTTTACACAACTATCACCATTTAAGAGATTCGAATTGATTGTTGGACCCTATTTTTCAGGAATTTACCAGATTTGTTTTCCTGAAAAATCTCATGGACAACAGTTGACAAGCCACCTCATCAATTCGAATTGGAGATCAGATTGGATCTTCTCCTTGATTATTTGAAACAAGAAACTAAACATAGATGAGGAGGTTTTTAGATCCATTTCTTTTGGATCTTGATTATTATCTATTGTTTCTATATAAGCTCTGTAGAATGAGAGGAAGAGGTCGAAAAATTGGAGACCCAAGGGACCTTTTTGTGAAGAACATTGTAAAGGAATTATGTTCAATTTGACACTTAATAGCAAAGGCATATGGATGGTTAGACCATATTTTTCTACTCTTTTATTTCTTTATTCATGCTTGAATTCATATTCAGATTGCAATGCTTTTGATTCTTGACTGTTAATTTATACAGTGAAAATTTTATTGTAAAGATTATTTTTCAAGTTTGATATCAAGTTGAACATCTTGTTTCTTTATGATATTTTGAGGCAAGAATTCTGGTGAAGTTGACAAATTGAAGGCTTCACCTTCCTTTTTCTTAATTGGTTTAATTCATCTTTGTGTTTACCTATTATTCAATCAATGGGATATACTCTGTTTTAATCTTGTTTTTCATATTGTGTTGTTACCTTGAAACCAGTTTCAAACCACCTTACTCAAAAAACCCAATCATAAAACCCTCAAAACGATTTTGCAATAAATCAATGATGCCCTAGCTTGCCCTTAGCAGTCGAGTGCAACTTTAGGGACTAACATTTTTGGCGCCGTTGTCGGGGACAGAGACACGAAGTATTTATCCCTGGGAGAATGACAATGATCAGATCAACTTCTTGATGGTGAACAGGAAGAGGAAAGATACATGACTGCAGATATTTCACCATGGTGAATCCACTGTCTAAAGATTAATAGGCGACTCCACTGGATCCAAGCATGGAATCCATTTTGGCTCGGAGGTTTGCACCTCTCAATTTTTTAGCTATTCATGGTTTTCCTAATCCTGTGCCTTCCTTCTTAGAATGCGTGGACTTTCTTCCTATATTCCATGGAGATTAAGGGGATACTCCTGCCCAACATCTCATAGATTTTCATCAGTGCATAGATCGGTTGAATATCTATCATGAAGATGCTCTCATGAAGATGATCTCATGAAGATGTTTGTATACTCATTAAATGGTGATGCTCGGAGATGGTATCGGTCACTCTCTATTGCCAGCATATCTTTGCAGGAATTTCATGCAGCCTTCCATAAGTATTGTAAGAGGTATTATTCTTCTGATATACTTCTTGAAAAATGTTGTAAAAAGTTCATGTTTTGTATTCATCAGAGAAAAGATTGTGCCCTGTATGATGAGTATGACCGAGATCAGACTATTTCCCTTTTCTCTAAAGTTTTGGAAGATGTTCAAGCAGAGAAGACATGATTTGTGGAAAATTCTACTCCTCCTGTACCTTTAATTTCAAATCCTATTGAACAATAGTATGCTGGAAATATTGAAGTACTGCAAGAACAATTGATCCTGCTTTCATTACTAGTGGTTGAGCATCCATCTCTGCAAAACAACAAGCCTGCATTTACTATGTCTGAACCTAAATCTGCAGACAATATTAAACAACTGATCATCAACAGTGAAATCAGTTTACAATCATATTCAGATTTGCAAGCATATGAAGGTGGCAACCATGATCGGCAGGAGGATATGCAAAGATTTTTGGATCTTCAATCGAAACAGCAACAAGAGGTATTTCTTTTCAGTCTTTTAGATCCATTTGCTAATTATCTCAAGTTTCTAAGCAGCTTGGATGTCAAAGCAATTTTATCAATTGAAGGATGGTTGTCCTATTCTTTTGAAATACATTTATGTATTCTTTGGTTTCTTGCATTCTTCGTTTCCAAATTGAGAGACGCACCAATCAGTCAAATACTAGTATGGCTTCATTGGAAACACAATTTTACCTAATCAAGAGAAATCAATGGATTAGATAAGAGTAGGGAGAATAAAGCTCGCTTCTTGAGCTTTTCATTTTCAACAATTTGTTTTTAGTCTGTTGGTTTGCAGCAGAAAATTTGGTTTCGGTTTTGAAATAAAGACTCCATGCCCAATGCATATAAGGCACTATTGACAGGGGAAGTTTGGCTTCAAATGAGGAGTCGAGTTGCAGAATTTTGTGCCAGATTTGAATGACATTGGTTGACTCCATAACCCAATGGGCTAGGCACAACACAGGTTGTGGATGTCTACAGAGCGGAAGATTTGTAGGGACAAGATTGCATAGAGGAAAAGACACAGTGGTTTGCTTGTTCTTGATTCCTCACGGGGAGAGAATCATCCCCCAGAAGGAGACAATGTTAGTCTCTAATTTTGTCTTGGTTTAGTGAGAAATCCTTATTCTAAACCCTTCTTAACTACACTTCAATTTTTGTTTCCAGTTGATTTCAATCTTTGTTTTTAGTGTCTTATGGTTTGCATTTCAGTTTTTGAATAGTGTATTCAAGTTTGAAATTGAAAGACATGGTTTTAAACGAGGTGTCACCTTATATGCCTATTTAAACTTCATAAATTCAAATTTTGCTAAGTCATTAATAGCGCTACAGGAATAAGGCTATTCCCGTAGCACCAAAACTATCATGCCTTGATACACGCCTGTCATCTAGATTTCATTATGATGACATGAATCATGGTTTGAGAGTTCGTGTGTGTCCACAATAGCTTGGAATCATTTACTGATTCAAACCGTTTCATAATACGATTGCTTTGTACCCACAAAGGTCTTATTTTAAAATCACCCAATTCTCTATGATCATTATATTATACTTTTCTGATTTTGTTGAATTTAGGCGCAGGTATTTTCTCAAAGGAACGTTATACACTAACAGATTGCAGGTGGCAAATTCGGAACCCGAGGGTGCTAGTTACAGAAGCCTTGGAGCTGGCTCATGCAATCTTCAAACCCTAACGCACAAGTCAAGCCAAAGACTAGCACCACACCGAGCCACAACAAGGAGGAGTTATCCTGGCCGAAGACAATTTGTCTTATCAACAGAGACCACTGCCATCTGTTTTCAAAGAATTAGTTTTTGCAAACAGAAGTCATTGCCATCTGCTCCAATAATTGGCATTCATCATGAAGGTGAAAGATTGCCTCTGGTTGAAACCTGTCCACAATACCATCAACAACAGCATGCAATCCCAGTCGAGTCATCATGAGATATCAAACACATAGAATGCCCAATTGAACACCCAAATTTCATGGAGAATACAGAGTGAACATTCGAGCATTGTGGTTATTGACAACATGGGAACATAGTACAAAGGGTTTCCATCACCCAGTACTTGAGCTCAAAATCCAAATCATAGTCAGTTCCAGGTTCTGTGAATGTTTAAATGGGTTTGACATCATGGAAAACCCCTGTGGTAATTCCCCACTGCATAGCACATTGTATGAGATGGCCAATAGATGAACAAGCAAAATTGCCAAGCAGAATCGTGAGCAAAATTTTGCATCTCCTATATCATCTACTCAACAATCGAAGTGCGAAGAATCCTATCATATGATTGGTTCATACTTGAAACTACAACCTACAAATCGTAAGAGGGGGAAAGAATCATGGTTTGTCATAAGGATTCGATGAAGCAAAGCATCCAAAATCCACCAACGATAACATTTGTTGGGAAAATATGAAGTTTTCTTACCTGCCTCCAGGTGATGCCATGATATCTTCATGTCAAGGGGTTGTCAGGGTTTTATCAATTTAAAAAAAATGGAAACATGATGAGAAAACCCTCGTGGAATAGAGATACTTCCCCCTGGCATCATTATGTCAGGGATAGATTTGTATCTTCGCAGATTGTGGGGTTTTGTCTGCCATGACTCTAGAAAGGTGCATCATGTATTATGATAGACCCAAATCATATTCATTTGGTCTGCTGTTATTTTCACAGGTAGAATGGAAATCAAAATTTGTCATACAAGCAAACTTTGTTGAAATTATCAGTGAGAGATTTGTGAGAAATGATGGGATAGCTTATGAACTATTTTAGTTTTCATGCAAGTTCATGAGTGGAAAGATTGGGAAAGAGCAAGAGTTGCATGTTCTTCAAGGAAGTCTTGTAAGTAGGGAATGTGAAGAGATCCAAATGCTCACTGGTGAACACAGGGCTACACTTAAAGCATCCTACAATAGCTCGGTTCTACATCTAGCCTATACTCTGTTTTCTTGCCTTGAAGATGAAGAACATGAACATCAAGACATGGGTAGCTGACCCTCATTACAAATCAGATGTTGTTGAGTAGTGTCATAGTGATAGAAGACCATTCTAAATATGCAAAATCATATCTCAAACAAAATACAAGAATGTCCCCAGTACATAAAGAATCATTAAAAGAAGAACTAGAAAAGCTACAGGAAATTCTCTATTATTTTTACTTGTTTTAGTCTTTTTCTTCAAGAGGGTTGTAGAACAGCTAGAGATGAATTTGATGAAACAAAAAGAGGTTGTTGTTTGGAACATGCCCCTTCACAAAAACCTCTCTTAGTTTTTACACAGCTATCACCATTTAAGATATTCAAATTGATCTTTGAGGGCTAATTTTTTGATAAGCTACAAGAAATACTATGTTATTTTTTCCTATTTTAGTCTTCTTCTTCAAGAGAGGTTGAAAAACAACTGGAGATGAATTTGATGAAACCAAAAGAGGTTTTTGTTGGGAACATGCCCCTTCACAAAAACCTCTCTCATGTTTTACACATCTATCACCATTTAAGAGATTCGAATTGATTGTTGGACCGTATTTTTCAGGAATTTACCATATTTGTTTTCCTAAAAAATCTCATGGACAACAATTGACAAGCCACCTCATCAATTCGAATTGGATATCAGATTGGATCTTCTCCTTGATTATTTGAAACAAGAAACTAAACATAGATGAGGAGGTTTTTAGATCCATTTCTTTTGGATCTTGATTATTATCTATTGTTTCTATATAAACTCTGTAGAATGAGAGGAAGAGGTCGAAAAATTGGAGACCCAAGGGACCTTTTTGTGAAGCACATTGTAAAGGCATTATGTTCAATTTGACACTTAATAGAAAAGGCATATGGATGGTTAGACCCTCTTTTTCTACTCTGTTATTTCTTTATTCATGCTTGAAT
>SNQJ01S0180033.1:6350-19453 GCA_010110895.2 Picea sitchensis | reverse complement strand
TTTGGAATTGAGCATATATAGTGCGTGGTTATCTTTGAAATAAAAGACTTCCCTGGGTTGATAATTTATGTATCACTTGATTGTTTAATTCAATTAAGCAATTATAGTGACCAACAGATGCATGGTTGACCCTATGTAGAAGGTTCTTAACTATTCGGTTCAAATAATGGCTTGAGGAGGTATGCCACTCCTCAAAGAAAGAGATAATATGAAATGATGAAAGGAAAAGGAGAAAGATTGCTCTGTTGATTAAGATAGAAGGAAAGGTGAGACTGCCTTTGAGAATCTCATGAACAAATCATGAGTGAAATAATTTTAGACAAGCATGTGAAACTATGACTGTGCCTATGGTAGACACACAACATGTTGATGCATGTGGTGAAGTGCATGAAAGAACAATGTGAATGTAAGCTTATAAAATAGAGGTACTAGTTTAAATGTATAATTTGAATGCATACTAAGAATGCATGTTTATATCCTTACAAAATATTGAGTAAATCTCTGAAATAATGAAGCTGAGGCTGACTCAATATTGAGATCATCTCAGATAGTTTGGATATGCAACAAAAGAGATGCATATTGAAGAATTTCCCTATGGAGGAACTATGTAAAAGACTATATTAAGATAACATACCCATAACAATTAATGATTGTTGGAAAATTAGACAATAGACTACAAGTCTATTTGTACAAGAATCATGGATTACATTTTAAAATATCATGCATGAGTTAAATATATGCAAATGAATGTTGACCATTCTGATTTCTAATGGTAATGTGTAGAATGCACAGGTTCATAATTCATTGTGAACTAAAAGTTGGTTGTTGTAGCATATTGATTTATTCAGAAAGGCCAAGATGAACTTGACTGAGACTACTCGAGGAAGAGAGCATGCAGACCCCAGGAATGACAAATTTCATAAGCAAGGAAGGAGAAAAGGATTAATATTTTTCTCACTCTAAAAATATGAATAATGGGACAAAGTTGAATGCCTTAAAAGAACAGTTGATGAAAGGAAAATAAGATAATATGTATGATTAAATGAATAGGCTTGATATAGCCATGTTAAGTAAAGGAAGTGAGGCCTTAGAAATAAATCAGTTGGGCTTAAACTTCCAGGTTGTNGGGGGGGGGTTTGCAAGGAGAATCCCTTAACTCCTTTCTTGTTGCCTAATGTGTTTCTCTATGATAATATAAAATTGAAATGTTGATATGTGAAAATGTTTAAGACATGAGAATGTTGTTGGTTGTAAGACATTGAAATAGCTGAAAGTTTTATTATGATTGCACTCACAAAAATGTTGAGGATGATGTGTCAAGTGCATATAAATATGCTAGGACATATTTGAGAATATTTTCTAATTTAAATGTTATGGTACATGTATTTTTATTTAACATGAAAACTAATGTAATTATGAATGTGATGATGTATTCCATGTGTAGAAAAAGTTTGGATTTGTTGGGGAAGACAGTTTCCAATGATGGACAATCTCAGGTAGAGTACAAATGCAAGAAGGTTGATGTTGAAAGATTTTTTAAAGGAATTTGGGAGTTCCCATGAAGCACCACTGATGAGGCAATATCAGAGAGGGTGTTGGAAGCCAGAATAGGTATAAAAGTGTCCATGCCTATATGGCATAAGGTATGAATGGATTGGGTAAGAATCCCTTCTTAAATGTTTCTTATTTTGATAATATGAAAGTGTTTTGAGTGGTTGTTGTATGCCATTGATACCCAAGTAAGGTATGATTCAGGAAAGAAGAACATGAATGATAGAGGGTAGAACCACTAGCAACCAAATATTGTTACAATACTTGTGAGAATTCATGAACAGATGCGTCATGATTACATTGACCAATCAAGAAGTGATTGGGAATTTAAAAATGCTCATAAGCAACACATTAGTTAAATGCATTAAGAAGATTTGTGTTGTAAAAGATTGGGCATATATAGGACTGTCCAAGGTGGAAGAAGTACAATACAATACTCTACAAGAGTTGTATAAAGGTAAAGAGAGAATTGGGTGACCAAGATTGGCACCCTAATTGTCAACAAATAAAGAATGCTTGAATGTCTTCATATAAATTTTAATTTTTCTAAAAATTAATGTTGATTTGAGGTCATGATCATATTAAAGTAGGAGACATAGTCTTGTCGTAATAATAAATGAGTACAAAGAATCCATGTGGTAAAAGGTTTGTTGAGTCCCAACCCACCATGGCAAGAGTGGCTAATATAAAAAGTGATCGATCTGAAATCAAATGCAAGGGTGCATTGTGTGTGATTGTGGCCATGGGCATTGGCACACTAGTTAAGTTCATATGATTAAATGATTGCGGATAGAAGAGCTTGATATACTGAAATAATGCATAAGGAATAGTAAATTCTTGTTCTTTATATCATTGAATAGATGAATGTGATGTAGGTGTTAGAATGCACAAATTAAGAATTGTTTGCGATGCCATTGTAAATTTGCAATGAGAATATATATGCATGAAAAAATAACAGTTTGTTTGGATGTGTAAAGATTGAATTGCAAGAAGGAGGGTCTTGGAAACGGAAATATTGTAAGCCCGTGAGGAAGACCAATGTCTGCTAGTTGTAAAGAGCCAAACTATTATGAGAAGGAAACCTCATGATTGTGAACTCTGGTTCCAATATGGAATGGATCTTAAAATGAAATGAAATTGTGAATTTGAAAATATGTGGGTAATAGATTTGGGGAATAATTTTTGAATGAAAATATCTTACAGATTTTTGTATGCACATGAATAGAGGTGAGATGAAAAATATATGTCCAGGGAGGAAAGATGGTGGCTATCAAATAAGAAATCATGGAATATGACCATTGTTGTGACAAGAGAACTTTGTGATAAATCATGATCACCATAATAATGTTGTGTTGTGGTAACACTAGCTGAAGGGACGCTTTCGACAGAGAAAGATAGAGGGATGCCTCGCTAGAGAAAAATTGGGGGGCGCTTCAACTGTAAGACTCATTGAAGTCTCTGAAACTCTTCTTGTGTGAGAAATCTTAGGCAGGAAAGATGGATCGCCCGAGAGACTGTATAGTAGAGAAGGGGATACTTAAGCCTGAGCCTAAAAGGTGAGTGACCATGAGGAAGGGGATACTTCGATAGCTCACGTGAAAGACTCAGTGGAGTCTTTAAAATCTTGTTATCTGTTGATTGGGATCATGCACATAATGGGTATGACAAGGAAAATAGTGAGTTGAGCAAACATGACAGGCATATGGATGTACATCCATGAACTACAAAGATAAGTATTTTGTTGATATGTGAAATTTTCCCCTTGAGTTATGAACAACAATAAAATGTTTTTGCATGAAATTGTGATTAATATGGTTGTTGTTTGAAACTATTGTAGGAATGTGACAAAGGCCAAGAGTTCGGCAAAGGACCAGGCCAAGAAAAGGAAGACATTGCTAAAGAAGTTGAAAGACAAGGCATAGCAGGTGTTACTGAGAAAAGAACACCAAGGACAGTGTTCCTTTCAAGGGGGAGGGGATTGTAACATCCCCTCTCTAAACCTATGATTATTTGTAATTAATTGTAATTAATGATTTCCATACTATGGCATGCAAACAATGTAAATGTGTTAATGATCAATAAAAAATTCCAACAACTGAATGTGGGGTGAATCCTTTAAGTACTGGCCATGATACTACCAAGGGAAAGAATGGGAAACCTAGAGAGGGGTTCATTATGCTAAGGTGACTCAATGCACCTTTGCTGAAATAATTGAATTGGAAATAACATATCATTTCCCTTCCTCAATTTCAAGGCAAATTAGTTAATGAGGGAGGATTGGTGGTTGAGAAACCAACCACCCTCAATGAATGGGAGTATGGAGGTCTGACCGGGATAGCAACAGTTTTCATCCAGAGGACAACAAGAACAACCTCACAAGTTTCCATGGCTGACCCATGAGTTCCTTCTGACAGAAGGAAGGGGACAAGTTGAGAACCTTCCCAAGAGATTACATGCAAGAAATGCACGAAGGGGGAAAGGGAAGAGAAGAGAAGAAAAAGGAAGAACTCAAGGATATTTTAGGGGGAGTTTGGGATAAAGGAGTTGGTCGTAGGAATGGTCTGAGAACCCATCCTGAGCTGAGAGGTCATGACTTTGATGTTGGAAGGCGTTTGATAAACCTTGAAGAGGCTCGAGATAGGAAAGGTGAGTGTAGATATTTCCCTAGTGGTATTATGGCTTGGAATGTGGGTGGCCTGCTACCGAAGTGACTGAGCACGCAGAACCTATGTTTGGGTGGAAAGGAGAACACCCACAGTCAGTTGGATGGTGTATCTTGTAAGCAGATAAGTATCTCATATACTCTATGTAATATAATTAATGGTATGGTTGGATGCCTGTAAGTGTACTTTGGATTTGTATGCCTGGTTAATAGTGTTCATGTTTATTCCTTGATGAGTCCTTGAAATTGAAATAAAAATGGAAACTATAGGGTTGGTTAAATACTTTGGTTGTACTCATGAATGGTTATGCATGTTAAAGGATTGCATTCCTATATTATTGGAAGTTGATGTACTTGAAATAACAATGAAGTTTCACATGTAATTGTGCATTGAGTATGAGCATTCAATATTTCTCTAAGTTAAGGAATATAAACACCGACCTGGGATTTTGTAGTGCATAATTAGATGTATAGCGTGGTAGAAAGGTTTCCTAAGCTAGGGGACCATACCTGTAAGAGACAAGAGATGGATCCGAGAGGAAGGAATTGTTGTATTCCTTCCCCCCAAGGGGATAATACCTTAACCACAACAGTGGCGAGGAAGGAATGCCTTAGGGGTTTTCTAGAGCAAGGCGAGAGCTCTTAAATACCTGGTAAGACCTTAGAAAATACTTAGAAGAATTCATTGAATGGCTAAGTCAAGATCCAGACTGGTGATATGTATAAAACCCATGTTTTGAGCTTGAAGGAATCACAGTCATTGGACCGACATCGCGAATAGATCTTGACCCTTCATTGGAATAGGCTATGATGCATGGATAAGATGTACCCTAAGAAATGATAGTCATTAATATATTGAAGGATTGAATGAAGAGATGATTTCGACCATTATTCGAACTTGCTCGTCAAAGTATTTAACCATAAGGTCATGGTGGAACTCGAATGGAGGAGAGGTACGAGAACAAATGAGAGTCATTGGATATGCCTGGAAAGTATATTTGACCATTGATTGGATGGTGCATCCATTGGAGTATCCCATGTTTAGGCTGGGATAAGATTCAGAACTGACCGGATCTATTTATCCATCGGATCATGGAGGCAGCATATCTAACATCGTTGGATTTAACTTCCATTATATCGGGGCGAACTATGTTGAAAAGAGTTGGTCGGAGTGCACTTTCGAAGGAAACCCCGAATTGGTTGCAAAAAAAACCCGAAGGAGAAACTCTGAGGTCAAGATACGGACTATAGATATGGAATTGGGTAAGGTTAACCTCAATCATTGATCATCGAGGGGTCCCATCCCACTTATCAGGTCAAGGTGGAAGAGCGAGATGGTGCTAACCAGGAGTGTCAACATGATGACATGTGTCAATAGTTGATTGGTTGACGGGATGAGTGTGGGTCTAGATAAATAGGAGAGAATATAGACCATTGGTCAAATCTCAACTAGTGGTCATGGGAATCGTTAAAACATCTACATCGTTCATCGCATTAAGTCCTTCAGAGTAGTTTGGTTCACCAAAATAAAAATACCCCAATGGAGAAATCCAAGAGGAGATATGGACTGTTGATTTGTCGTGAACAGAGGAACTTTGAGAGGATATATGGACCATTGATCTATCATGATCAAGGGAACTCCAAAAGGATATATCGACTATTGATCTTCTACCAAAGGACTTAAGAGGGTGGCATGGATGGTGCCATGTCTCAAGCAAGGGTTGTGCCACATGTCATGATGACTTGGCACCTACAGATGAGAATTTATGGGAATATGAATAACACATGTCCAGTGGCAATGGTGCCACTTGTCCAACATAGATGGTGCCACGTATCAAGGTGACTCGGGTTTATTGAGATAGAACCATGTGTTGATTTATGTATGCCATGAGTCACCCCAAGTGGCAGGTAGTGGCAAGGCCACATGTGAAGACAAGTGGCAACTAGTATGTCCTTAGGGGTGACGCATGTCACCAGTGGAATGGTTGACGAGACAGGAGTGGTCCCTGGAGGACCCAAAAACATTTATAACATAGACCGTGAGATGGGCAGTTAGATCTGGACACGATCTGATCTCGACTGTTCATCGAAGTTTGAAGGTTTGGAAAGACCATGTGTCGGCCAAAAATGTCGACCACAGCTCAAGATTCAGTGACTTGAGGGGAGTCGTCGATCTGCCAATAGGAGAGAGAGATATATGTCATTAAATTCTTTAAGACCCTTCCGAGAGAGATTGATGTCATGATGATGTGAGGGTGCCAACATGGAAGCTAGTGCGGCGAAGTAGTGACAGATTTCACTACGTAATTGGTCGACAAGGAAAAGTGGGCCTGTTGGGTGAGGAGGTCCTATGGGCCTTGACTTTATATTTTGACTATTTGATATGTAGGTCAGTGGATCTGAACCATTGATCTAGGTGCAATATCATTGTGGTTAAAGGGGTAACATGTTAGGTGTTGTTATGAAATGTCGGCGACGAAAATAGGAGGAAAGGTATGGGTCATTGGTTGGTGTAGGGTGCAGATTCAATATTGACTGTCAGATTGAGAAACATCATATGGGAGGAGAGTTACTTGTCGCACAAGTTAGAGTCATCAACTCATTTAGGGTCATTAGATTATCGTCAGAACTTTTAGTGTTGGGGTGTTTGAGGCTCTGTGGGAGTACAACCCTGACAATGACGAAGATAAGTCAAGGGATTGGGCGCATGAACTTGGTGTGCCTGATGGAAGATGCTACATCAGATGCCATGAGTATTAAGAGACCACGTGGTAGTAAGGTGGCCTTAGGCCCATGGAGGTTCGAGAACTTTGGAAATACATAAATTTTGATCTAGAGCCCAATTTTGAGAAAATTACACTCGTTGGAAAGCTCTTTATGAGGAGACATTGGTTCCCTCAAGAATAGGCCTTGAGATGTCTAAAAAGAAGTGAAATTTTAATACCTCATCCCTTAAAAGGTACTTAGGGGGTTGGATGTGTTACAAACACAAAGTTGTAATGGCCAATGCCCTAGCCTTTTGATGGTGATTTCAATCATTTTCCTTGATATTATATGAGAGATCAATGTGGTGAATTCATGGTGTTTGAAGGCTAAGTTTTGGCCCATACCTAGCGTATATTGCATGAGTTTTTATGGTTATATTTTCACCCTGCATATTGTTATGCTTATAATTATAATTCATCGTTTGGAAGCTCAGTTTTATGTTGTGATTCGAGCCCTCCTCTATTTGTTTCATGGGACTCTCTTATGTGGAAAAAATGGTTGAGCATTGTGGGATAACCTAAGATTGAATTGCATGGGTTTTGGGGTAAATGTGGTCAACATCTAAAGCATTCAACATTGAGCTTATGCATGTGGTTATGGGTTGCTAATGGAGGCTGAGACTATTAAGTATTTGACTCACAGTGTCTAGAACCAAATTATTATGGACAAGATAAGCTTATAACATGGAATCAACATATGTTTTCTTGTTACTTTGTAATACATTGTTAGTATATTAATGATCTATCATTGTGGTTAATGTTGCATGTGCATACCCTTTTCCACTCATTTTTCCACCCATTAATAGTTGCTTTCCCTTTTTAATTATGGGCAAAGAACCATATTTGTAGAGCCTTGTATGAGATGTAGTAGCTTGTTGATGTTTGGGCAGCATAAGAAAGATATTCTACTAGATTGATAATTAATAATATGATTATTAATTACTAAGAAATATTATTAATTATAATATTATTAATGTAATAATATATTTATAATATAAAGTATAAATATATATAATAAAGTATAAATAATAAATATAAAGTATATTTATATTATATGTATAATATAATATAAAGTATAAATATATTTATTTCCCAAGGGACGAATCTCTTCATGGATGGCCACCATGGTCACCATATGTTCTTTATATATAGAACACTCATCATTGTAATGAGATATTCATTCACATACAATATCATCTCTTATGAAAAATCAACATGGTATCAGAGTGGGACTGGGCTTGACTCCCTCACATGAGGGCCCAGGAAAATGAGAGTAGAGTAAAGACTTGGGAGTGTTAAATTTATGGAGTTGTTGCAATCTCTATGTACAATATATACTTTTTACTCCTACCTTAATTATAGAAAGAATTCCACAAATTATGGTGGGCAGTAATTTCTAGTAAAAATGTCTAATTACCTAAATATGAGGAATGTACTCCATATTTACTTCTACCTATATTTATGCAAAGAATTGCATGAATTATGGAGGAACAATTTAACAGCGTCAAATACTATGTGGATGTATTATAACGAAATTAATATTTGGGTAGTTATGAGAGGTATTCTCCAACTATTTATAAGAAAGAAAATTTAATTTAATTTTTTACGCAAACACCCCTTCTCTCCTCGGGGCTGCGTGACCTCCCAGTCTAGGATCTTCAAATCTATGAGTTTATTAGCTCTCTGTTCCCCCTGTTGGAACCGAAAACAAGTTACACAGGCCCCCTATCTCCTTAAGTGCAGGTTCTATGCCACCTGTGGGCCCCTTCCTAGGCGCTTTTCTAATTTTCAAATTTCGAGCGCTAGCTCTTTCCACTAGGCCCCCTCTCTCCTCATATGGCCTTGGGCAATGACTAGGCGCCTACTCAAAGGGCACTTCAAATATTCAGGCTTTGTGTGTTTTTAATTCATGTGGCGACCAATTCTTCCAGAATCACAATCCTCTGAAACCACGAAATAGGATCCACGGTCCTCGTTCCTCTCTAAGATCAACGACTTAGTTTACTCCTTCGGAATTCAGGCTTCAGCCGAATCCGCATACACACCCCACAAATCCTCTGGATTGGCTATCCAATGGAGTGAATCTTTGTCATCCACACATCCCCTCACAGATCAATGGTCCACATTTCTCCTTTGGGATTGACGACCCTCGATGCTTCAAGCTCTGGTGCTTCGGGAAATTCTAAAACACTTCTCCACAAGACCTCCGAAATACTAAGTCTCTAGAATAGAAAATATTCTACCA
The DNA here is from genome assembly GCA_010110895.2 of Picea sitchensis. Classification (NCBI taxonomy): domain Eukaryota; kingdom Viridiplantae; phylum Streptophyta; class Pinopsida; order Pinales; family Pinaceae; genus Picea; species Picea sitchensis. The sequence goes on along the minus strand of SNQJ01S0180033.1, from coordinate 10,230 downwards.
AGTGTCCTCCTTCACAAACGAACCTGATGACCTCGCGACTTCGGGCTTCATGATTCCTTACACCTCCACTCTTCAATTCCTCTGAAGTGCTTGTGCTCCGGAGTACAGGATCTGGTGACACATGTCCCTTTGGCTTGGACAACCTAGATCTACTTCGGCTCCCGCTCTTCGAGAGTTATCCCAACTCTACTCTCTGATTTCTTCTGAGTGTTATACCTCTGGACTCTCTGATCCATTGCCACATCCCTCCTGGCGATCAATAGTCAGGATCTACTCCTCTCTTTGGAGCTTCAACGATCTCGCTCTCTCCTTGTCTACAAACTCCCAGAGTGCTTCTGCTCCGGAGTTTCAGATATTTCACCACCTATCCCTCTAGATGATGGACGGTCCTGACTGGCTTTGGGACTTCGAGACTTTTGTTATCCCTCTCTCCTATGGACTTTGAAAAGATTAAGGTGCGTGCACCTTACCTGGATCCAACGGTTGTTGGTTCTTCGTGCCCAGATCTGATGGCTAGAATTTGTTCTCCTCCTCGATGTGCTCCTCTAGTCTAGACATGGATCTAGCTATCCAAATCTCTCCCTGTAGATCGATTCGACGGTTGTTGTTGTTCCTCCTCCCGATCTTCTATAAACTTCTGAATTGGAAGAATTTCACAAATGTCAAAGGTTATGGCCTTTGATTCTCCTATGAGCTTGGCTACTTTGAGTCTCGACTTGCGCTTCAAAATGCTATCCCTCCTTGAGCTTGAATTTGGAATAAGTTCACACCTTTGCGCTCTCCTTGCACTCGAAGAAGTCTTCAACCGACTTCTTACAACACTGGTCTAAGTGTTGTCCTAGTGAACTCCTTGCACAGGTCTTCCTCCAAAGTATTCAACAACTATGTTTCACCTTAAGCTTCAACTGCTTGGACCTCAAAGGTCTCTGTCCTTTTTGTTCCTCAAAGGGATGTATGTGTCCTCTTGGAAACTTCTTCTCAAGCACTCCTTGTTGAGCTTACAGAGTGTTCAGTAAATATGTGTGTCTTCTCCTTGACACTCATCTTCTTAGAAATCGAAATAGAGTTCACTTGTGCACATTTGCACCTGCTCAATGCCCTCCTAGCAGAGATCTACAAAGTGTTCAGTAACTCTATCTTCTACACCTTCTCATGCACAATTTTTCCTCCAAAATATTCAATAACCTTGAGGTTCCTTTCGAGTCTTTGAATTATCTCGGTGTGCCCTCCGAACACGTTCTCCTCTGAATCCAAAACACAGAATTTAGATGCACACTCCTTGCACTGGCTCACATAGTCCTCGACACTCTTTCATGCACTCCTTGCATTTAGCCTCAAAGAACCCATAATAAAATCACCAAACCCATAGACAAATAGGGAAGTATATCTATCACCTGCAGATGGAATCTAACATACATCTACACCATACATTCATAACCACACATAGATGACATTCATCACATACATATAAACACACATAAACTCATATGTAGGAAAATCGGCTTTTGTATTATCTTTGAATGTCTATACAGATGTTTACAAAGGCTAGACTGCAATAGAGTCTCAACGCTCTCTCCTCTCCTATCTTGAGCTCTCTACTTGCTCATCTCTTCCACCTATTAGATCTCTCATGAATTTTGATACAAAGATATTTTACAAAAGAGGGGCTCCTCAAGCTCTCCCTCCAACTCATCTAACTCTCATTAATTACATTGAATTCCATTCAATGGCCATCTAGTCTGAATCAGATCTAGATCCATCCTACTATCAGCCATTAAAAGCGACCTTATATCCTACCTACACAAACACATCGACTTGGCTCTTCCGGCCTTACATCATTTAATTGCATTTAATTTTACATTTGAAATTTAAAAATGAGGGAAAAATGAGAGGGTTGGCACCTCTCCCCTCCTTGAATGCGCTTTGATGTGCTAGAATGTTGGCGCATTTCTAAGGTGGATCGATGCTCCTACATCATACTCCATTGTTGGGAAAATCATGAGTTCCTCTACTCTGTTGTTGAAATCCTCCTGGATCCCAAACTCTCCATTGGAGTTGTCCTCCTTCTCCTCTACTTTGTTGTTGTTGTTGTTTCCCTATTGTTGTTGCATGCTCTCCTATGTTCATCTTCCTCCTGCTGAGATGACCTTAACATCAACCTCCTTATTTCCTCTATCACCTTTTCCAGCTGCCCCACTTGCTGGCTTTCCTCATGCTGCCTGATCTACTGCAGGTCTTGTTCTTCATCACTTTTGGCCTTAGCTTGCCACCCTGTTGCAGACTCCAGTTCAGCAGCCTCATCACTGAGTTGTTTCTCAGCTTCCTCCTCTGACATATTAGCTTTTTTCATCTTCTCTTGTGCTGGTTCAACTCCAGATTCCTCCAGCTGCTCCCTAGACTCGTATGCTCCTCCACCTGTTTCCAACTTAGACTATTGGATGTGCATGCTTTGCACTATCACCCTTCTCTCCAGGGCTTCCAGTTCCTCACACAGATCAACAAATTATATGCTATATGCTTCCTCTTCTATTGCAAACTCCAATGTTGCAGTCATCTCTTGTTCAGCTTCCTAGCTGAAAATTTTGAGCCATTCCTCGGAATGATCTTCTTCTTCTGCTACTGCTTGGGCAGATTCTCATGTCTTCTCTTTCTCCTCTTCTTTGACAGTCACAATTTCCTGTCTTTCCTCTATTTCGCTCTCATCATGTGCATTATCCTCTACTTGGATGTTTCATAGGAATATCTCAATTCCCCTAATAATCAGAATGCATATATGATCCTCCTCCATCATCTCTCCTTGTTGATATGAACCCCTAGCTGAGTTCATTTCTACTCCCTTGCCCACCTGGAAATATGGGATTTCTCCTCTGCCCTCCTGGGATTCTATGAGATCCTCCATTGATCCCATATCATTTACCACCTGGGAATCTAAAATTGCATCACTGCCCTCCTGACAGTGCATGAGATCCTTTGATCTCAGCTTATTGCCCACCTGGGAATCTACACTATCTCTGCTTGATCTCTTGTCCTCCTCATCACCAAGGCTTTCTCCTACTTCTGGTTCACAGATGTGAACCACTCCCACTCTGTCACCGAGGGTTTCAACTTCCCTCAGCCATCTCCTCATTACCTGGTGTTGCCTTCTTGCCAGCAACTTCTAGACAGGCCACTTCGCTTTCCTCTTCAAAGGCCATTGATATGTCCAGTGTACCTTTGCTTCTTGTTGCATGTTCAATGTCAGTCTGTCGAGCTTCGCTCTGATTTCCTCGAGCTCTATGTCCATCTCTGCTTTTATTTTCTTCTTGTGGTCAGCTCCTTGGCCACACTCATGGACTTTAATAGCCATCTTCCTCCTTTTGCTTCATCCCACCTGGTTGTCTGTTGTTCACTATGTGATTGACTGTCTCCGGCTTCTCCTACAACCCACCTGGTTGTTTGCTGACTACTACAAACTTGCAAAAATCCTTCACCCAGAGACTCAGTACTCTGTCTCCCTTCACTTGCTATCTAAAAGTGAGATTTAAACCTTTGATACTACTTGATGTAGTCAGACTATCTCCGCTTGCCTACCAAAATAAATTATGTGGCTCTGATACCACCTGACACAGACCCCCCCTTCTCTTCTCGGGGTTGCGCAACCTCTCGGTCTAGTATCTTTAAATCTATGAGTTGGATTAGCTCTTCGGGCCCCCTACTGGAACCCAAAACAAGTTACACGGGCTCCATATCTCCTTAGGTGCAGGTTCTATGGCAACCGCAGGCCCCTTACTAGGCGCTTTTCTAATTTTCAAATTTCCGGCGCTATCTCTTTCCGCTATGCCCCCTCTCTCCTCATATGGCCTCGGGCGATGACCAGGCAACTACTCAAAGGGTGCTTCAG
>SNQJ01S0180032.1:29306-44563 GCA_010110895.2 Picea sitchensis | reverse complement strand
CCTCTTTGCTTCTATGAGGTAAGTTGTATCAATTTGTGATTTATTATTTAATTCTTCTTTTACTATTGCTAGTGTATCCTCCTCTTCTTGTTCTTTTATACCAAAAATTGTGAGGTTCAAGGCTCTTTTGTTACACTTATGGTACAATTCGATTAGCTTATTCATTTCCTCTTTGATGGGTTTGATATCCAATTTGTTTTCCATATTATTGAGGGTCAAATTGTTGGTTAGTTTTTCTTCTATCTCTTTAATCCTATCTCTTAAATTGTGATTTTCTTCAACCTCTCCTTCTTGGGTTGATTGTTTATGTTTTTCCATTTCTTGAATCCTATCCTTCATTGTCTGCAATTCACTCTTGAACTCTAAGAATCTATCCTCCATTTGAGTTTGAATGGTATCTTTGAAGAGTCTAATTTTTTTATCAACCATTGCCTCTAGCTCTATTTGGTTTTTTACGTCTCTTTCTTCACTCCTTTTTTCTAATGATTCTAACTCTATTTGGATTTTGGCATCTCTCTCTTCTCTCATTTTTTCTACTGATTCCATATAAACGTAAAGGATCTCTAGGGAGATTTTGGGGGGGCTCCCCCTGTTAGGCTGAGTTTTTGGAATAGGTTGTGGAGTGCTCATATTGAAAAGAAGAGAAAAAATGTAACAATTATTATTTTGGATCGACTTTAAAAATGGATTTTTTTTTTTCAATGTATAATAATGATATTAATTATTATTTCTCAAATCAACTTTTACTTATCAAACTTATATATATATATATGTGTGTGTCTGTGTGTGTGATTAATAGATTATAAATATATTTTAAATTAAATTTGAATCAAAGTAAAAAGTATCACGCCTCATTTCACGTGTCCATGTGCTCAACCAGTTGAAGAAGCCATAAATAATTTACAAACAGAGGCCCAAATGGAACTAAAAATTATTCAAAATTGCAAAGAGCATTCCGAAAACCACAAAGAATTTCCCCTAGAAAAAAACCGAGAGAAACTACAGAGATTATTCTGGTAAAAAAATGTAAAAACGAAAGGGAAGTATTATTCTCATTCAAAACCACAGATATATAATGTTAAAAATAAAATATCTCCTTCAAAACCTCAAAGAAATATTATTCCTAAAACCAAAGAGAAGTATTTAATATAGAATTTATGTTGATGTGTTGACATAATTATTATTAAAAAAAAAAAAAAAATTATTAAAAAATAATCGAAGATAGAAAAAAATAGTAATACTAAATGTAAGTTATATTCAAAGTTTATTTGAAAATAATCAAATTTCACCTACAATATTTAAAAAAACAAAACAAGTGCTATTTATAATTAATATAAATATGTTATGTTTATTTTATTTTAAAAAAATTATGATTAACAAATATTTTGATACCTTAAATTCTATTTACATATTTTTTATTACTCTTTAACTTGAATATAATATAACATTATGGTATATAAGGATAGAGTAAAATGTAATGTAATTAAATGTTTTTTATTACTCTTTAATTTGAATATAATATAACGCTTTGGTATATAAGGATAGAGTAAAATGTAATGTTATTATTACAGTAAATTAGCTTAATCAATCTTTCACATATAAAAATATACTTCACCGACAAATTAGTAAATCATATCATAAACCATTGGATGTGATTTTATAAAAAATAATCAACTAATTTGAATAAGATAATGTACAAGCGTTTTTAATCCATTGGACAAAGAATAAATATAAAATTATGTGGAGTGATTTTATTATATTTTAATTAGAACCCTTATACACAATCCAATTCACCCATGCTTTTCACATATGTTGCTTCTTTTATTTTTTTGACCTAATCCTACCCCTCTATTATTAGTCCTTGCACTTCGGAATGTAGGGACTAATAGTAATCAATTTTTCATTGTTGCATTAATAGGACACATAAACCAAACACTTTAACCAAAGTTTTAAGAGTTTCATTTAAATTTCCATTTCACATTTGGTTTTTAGTCCTAAGTTTGAAGTTTGAGGCCTTATTTGGCCTCTTCTTGAGGCACACCCTTAACATATCTTGGCTTAAAATCACTTTCAAGTGTATATTCTATGAGTAATATTGTAGAAGTCAAGTAATGCTAGAACTACTTCTAGCATTACTTCTTGGCATTAAATGTTAAATCGTAGAGCTTTCTCCAATGTTTATTGGAATTCCCTTAGCTGCCACCTATTGGAATTTCCTTAGTTGTCACCTTGTTATTGTCAGTAGATCACTGTCAACTCCCTAAGCTCGAGGTCGTTGAGCTTCCAGATACTCGGCCATGCAAACCCTATTGTCAAATAAACTACAGTATAAATCCTGCTGTCAAATAAACTACAGTGATATACTCTTAAAGCATACAGACCTTACCTTATATACCTCCTTACATGCATGTTGATGTTATATACCTCCTTACATGCATGTTGATGGCACCAACGAGTTGGAGAATAGGTCGGGTTGTTGGCTCTACCTCCATTTCCATCGTTGCTCCAGGTCCATCGCTTATAATACCTTGAGCTAAGGTTTTTGGCTCTGGCTCCAGGTGTTTTTTTATTTTATACACACAACCAAAATGAATTGAAATTGTGTATATTTATTGTGCATTGCAAGGGACAAATGAATTGAAATTGCGTATACTTATTGTGCATTGCAAGCGTTAAAAATAATATTTTTTTGTCCCGTAGGGCAGGAGGTCCCTCCATCTCACATTCAAATCCTGCTGCAACCAATTCTCTAAACTGGGCTCAAAGATAAATTTCGAAGAAGAAACCACGTCGAACGCCAGATTCGTCCCTCAATCAAATCTCATCAGAAATATTCCTTGCCCCGCACTGTCAAAGTAGCACGTATATTACGACAACACTACCACCACAACAAATCCCTTCATCTTAAATTCGTCTGTTCACTACTCAAATATCTTAATTGCCTGATTTTTCTTATGAAGAGCTCTTAAATATAGCTTCTGGAGAAATCTCAGTCTCGTGTTCATATACTTGTTGTAGTTCTAGGTTTTCCCGGGTCGTGGAAATATATTAGTCAAACTTTGGCGACGAAATCGTTACATGACAGTGACGAAGCCACTCGCAGATGGAAAGCTGGGCAGGAGGGTCGTGGAGCTCGTTGGCGGTAAGGAAAGTGCCATAGCTTAGATCGTCATAACGATTCTGTCTCGCAGGGAGGGTCGTGGAGCTCGTCGACCCATATTCTCTACCCTTGTTCATCATCCTTCTTTCCCTTCAACTTCACATCTATTTAATAAGAGCTCCAAAAAACTTTAGAAACTAAAGAAGCAGGGATCATATATGACCCTAAACACATTAACTACAAGAAATTTATTAATTTCGTTGATGACATCGATTTTGAAGCTACTTTGATTAGTAGTGGTCAAGATAAGAATAAGCTTCATCTCAAACTGGTGAGAATCCCTTCTGAAGAGGATATTAGAGTAATAAGGAATTCACTTCAAGTATTTTCAGGAGTAGAAGAGACAGAAGTGGTTGCAAAACTGAAGAAAACAAATGTGTCATACAACCCATATTTTCCTAGACCTAGAACATTCATCGATGTGATTGAGGAAACTTTTGCACCGGTACCATCCCACCAATGTGTAGCTCTTATATGGAGTACCATCCCGCCAAGTAATTCATCAACTAATCGCTTAGCACGATAGTAAAGGACAACATGATAACCTATAGGGTTACTCGTCATCAATGACATCAACAATAACCTTTGGCAAGACCTCTTTCTTGACCTATAGAAATTTTGTTAACAAAGAAATAACATGTGTTGTACTAGAGATTAATAGTTGTGGCATAAGGGTGGTAGAATCACATCTAGGACCACTACCTCACTTAATTCCATCCCTAGTTGCAAAGCCTGTTTGAAAGCCTATGCCTGAAGAAAATTTCGTTGTGATTTGTTCTTCAGTTTTAGTCTAAGATACAGTTGGAGTTTCAGTTTACTTAGTTGACATTCACCACTTGTAGAATAAGAAACGGACATCGTCAGTTGTTCACTAAGAAACAAGCCTGGATTTACCTATTATCATACTTCTGTTGACATGTCTTTGTCCCCAGGGCCCTGACAACCAAACCATCTGTGCAGATAAGATGATTGTTAATTGTACATTCAGATAAAACATTCTCATCTCTCTCAATAGTCAATAATGTACGTATTTGATGCCAAATACACCATCTTGGCGATAGATTATGAGGTTTTCCCTTTATCTAGAGCTAGGTATGGAGTTTCAAACACCCTTGATCATTGAAAACCTTGTTCATGGCTCCCACAATGTCTATGTTTCCTGTGTTGTATGTCTGGGTCCCGACCTTATGCCTTACAACTGCTCAGATCCAATTTTTTTCCTCGGATTAAACTACAATGGAAATTGAATCGACCCACTACAAAACCATATCCTTTGGTCCGCTTGGGATTGACACTTGATCATCATGGATGCACACATAGAATCCATGCAAACTACATGTGAGCATGGGAACCAAGTGGATACCACTCCATGTAATGGAATGCATGTGGCAGGAGTTAAATAAATCATGTTATATAAAGTAATTTCAAGTTTCACTGACATATATCTTATCTCACACTATCTTCAATGATCGTTATATAAAGTAATTGCGAATGTCACTAACATCTATCTTATCGACATGTTTAAATGATATCATAGAGTACACTCTCTACACTAGCTACCAAAAATCCCAAGTGATAAATCAAGGGTTTTCTTAAGTAATAAATATATTTGTGTACAGATGATAAATATTTTCATTTTAGAGTCATTTTCTTTTGGCGAATTCTGGTTTTGTAAGTAAGAACTGCCTACATACTTGCCTTCCGACGATTTTGTGTTTTCATTCCCATTTGAATGTTTGACTGTAGTCCAACTTGGTTGTCAAGACGAATGGGTCATACTATAGGCTCAACGTTGTGAACTAGAAGGGTATGCTTGTAATAAACAAAGTTTTTTGTGCTTGTGTGTGGTAACTGTAATTTGATGTAAGTAGCTCTGAGTTCCTTCCAACAGTCTGGGTCCGGATGGCCTCAACCTTCCTTGTTTATGGGAACTTCAATTCAATGTTCAAAGATCGGGGGTATGGTTTTAATAATGGATAATATCATCTATTAAGTATGATAAAGTTATAACTTAGTGGGTCATTTACTTTACTTTGTTCGGGGGTTTGTGTTCATTATATATGAGATTATAATGTCATATAAAAGGCATCCTAAAACCTCATGGAATTATACAGTTCACGCCCTCCCTTCAAGCAAAAAATCCAGGAAGCCAGGTGTTATCACATAAAGTTGTCAGCGGTCGTATGTGTTTTTTGTGAATACCCAAGTCTGCACCCCTGCTCCGTCTCCCTCTTTCTACACACCATTCCTAGTATTTTTTCCATTCTGGTTGATAAAGACAATTTCCCTTTCTGATCAATGATCTGGTTTTCCTTAGTGTCTTCCTTAACTAATTCTTGGCTCAAGGTTTTTCTGTTTTCTTTAAAGGATGAACACATATTATGATTTTTGGTCCAAATTACCAATCACCTTATTTTCTATTGATTGAGCTCACATGTGGTCATCTGAGTCCTTTGTTTTTACATTTAATAGCCATGAGTACAAAGCGCAACATTCATAGCAATCCATTTTAGGCTTGAAACACAAGAAATCAGACAGGCTTGATTTTCAACAGCAGAGATCCCATGAATAGTTTAGATCAATGGCTCTCGGGCAATCGGGATTTCAATGTAGCACAAGGATTAATGACTAGACAGAGGAGCCGAAGTCCCAAAGTAAATCTGAGCCATTGAAGGCCAAGGAAACGCATCAACATATATTGTGCTTCAGAAGATTTACTTCGGAGGATTGCACGAGAAAGCAGAAAAAAAATCCCAAAGACTGAACTCCCGAAGTAAATCTCGGTCGTCCAAATCTAGAGGACACATGGAGGCAGATCCCACACTTCAGGAATTTGACACTTCAGAGTATTGTAAGAGCTATGCATGAAAAGGCCTGAAGCCTGAAATCCCGAAGTAATTGTCAACCATTGATCTTCACAGCAGGAAGTAGGGTCCATCCAAGAGTGGCATGTGGAAACAAAATTGGGGCTTTCCCATATCGTAGATCGTGATCAGATTAATGGCTCACTTGTATTTAGCATGTCAAAATTATGCGAGGATTAGTGACGTCAGACCACCATGTCAGATCATCCTCTGGGAAGTCTTCTTGTTCAGCGCCAAAGTAGCACCATCTCCAAGAACGGTTAGAATGACCCTAAAGTTGGAAGGAAGATAAACTTTAGCGATGGCACTAAATTTAGCAGGTGCGCCCAGATCGTAGATCATGATCAGATCAACGACCATGTTTCATTACAGGGACACAACATGCTCGAACAATAAAATTCTTGAGTGGTCCCGCAATTGAAATCATGGTATAGTGAAATAGCTACATGGCGAAAGGTGGTGGATTGTGGGATCAAAAGCGGTGTGAATCTAAACTGCCTTTGACAGCCCCACAATCATGTTCTCATCTAGCATCAAATCCGAAAGAAGTGTGTGGCATACCCCTAGGAATTAAGCCTCATCCCGGTCCTGATGAAGGATTAGTTAATGAAAAAGGAGTGGTGGTTGAAACCTCGACTCACTCCATAAATAGAAGGCATGGAGGGTCTGGTCTTGGAGACAAAACTGTCAGCCTGAGGTACCACGGTGGATGAGTTTTCCTACAGGCCCATGCTAAGATGAATTTGTGTCTTTAAGAAGGATACACGCACAATCTGACAGAAGAAGGCGCAAACGAAAGGCTTTGAATGGAATGGTAAGATCACACCCCTAGTAGTTGTGGACTGATCCGAGTATAAATAGATCAGTTCAATTAAGGTCATCGAATGGTTGAGAAAAACTCCCTAATGTGTAATTTTTTATGCCAGAACTGTTCTTTGGTTATGTATCAAACTTAAGACTTTCTCATTAATAGAAGTCAGCTTCTTTCATCTCTTTGTTTGAGATGTGATGAAACACTCGGGCATGGAGGATCTAGTCAAGGGTTGTGGTCTATATTGTAATGTAGGTTTGATTATAGTGTTGTTGTGACCAGTTTTAGTCAACTTATTTGTTATCTTATTTCCCCTTATGTTGAAAGTCTTGGGCATGGAGGATCCAGTCGAGTTGTTGTAGTTGCATGGTAATGTAGGTTTGATTATTATGTTGTTGTAACATATTTCAGTTTCTGAAACTTGAGTTCAAGAGTACTCTTGAGCCTGAGTTTTTCTCATCCAACACTTAGTTGTTTCACCTTTCCCCTGGAAACATAGCTCCAGTCCCACTTGTCCAAACTCCATCTCCCCATGGTTCTCCTACCGTTCACATTCTAATGGTAGGTGCTAATCTTCCTAGAAACATAATGGATTCCATAGTGGATGCTAGGTAGGACCCTCTTGTTTTACCTCAACATATGAATCCCCTCCCAGTTGGATATTACCTCAAGTACATTCCCAAGTTTACAGGGGAGGAGGACGTAACTACAGAAGAGCACCTTTCAACTTTTTACAGTTATGCAAATAATCTTAATATTGAAAATGAAGATGTCTAGTTGAGAGTTTTTGTACAAAGCCTTGATGGTGAGGCTAGGAAATGGTTCAGGAGTTTGAATCCTGGATATATTGATGGGATTGAGTCTCTAGATGATTCATTTTTGAGACATTGGGGGGATAAAAAATACTTCCTTTATTATATTATAGAGTTTGTATCACTTAAGAGAGGAGAAGGGGAGTCTGTTTCAGACTTCTCCAAGAGATTTAATAAGATGTACAATAATATCCCCATTGAAATTAAGCCTACTAAAACCTCTGCCAAGATCACTTATGATAGCGCTTTTGACCCTAAGTTTTACCTCTTGATAAGAGAAAGAAGAGCTACCTCCTTGGCTCATATGCAAGATGCATCCCTTGAAGTGGAATCCAATATACTGGAAGTTGACAAACTTAGGAGTGAGGCTGATAGAAATAGAAGAAAAGTTAGGTCTAAAGCTTCAACCTCTAGTTCCTCTGCTTCCCACCCTCAAGTGGATGAGTTGACTAAGCTGGTAAAATCACTTTCTGCAAAAATGGAGAAATTGAAGTGTGAGGGGAAACAAGGATATAGGAACACCCAAAATACTAATAACATGGGTAATTTCAGAAGACAAAATAATGCCCCTCAGATCATCTAGAAATATCAAAGAAATAGATATAGGGATGATAAAAGGATCCAAGCCCCTCTCCAAAATAACCTGGTTACCGATGAAGTAGGAGAGGAAGAGGAAACTGATCCCGAAATATATTGTCTTGGTGACACCTCTGCATCCCCTCATTTAACATAGTCTGCATATGAATATTCTCTCATGGATATCCAACTAAGCAAGTTGAGAAAAGGGAAAAGGACCAGTGGAAATCCAACTAGATACAACCTTAGGTCCAAGAAGAAAGAGGGAAAGCATGACATTCCTGAGTGGCCCACTAGAACAGAGCATCTTGTTAAGGAGGTGGCAGCTAGCAGCAAAGAAAAAGAGGCACAAGACCCCCAGACAGTGGTTAGAATCCCTATCCTAGAAGCGAAGGAGATTATGAAGCCTCCCTCTTCATTTATCCTTGAGAATGAGATTCAAAAGATTAAGATCCTTGTACCTTTCTTGGAGCTAGTCAAACATGAGGATTTCAAGAGGTACCTCTCCAAAGTGTTGCAGCCTGAGCCTTCATCTTATTCCATGGATTCCGTCAACTTCCAAGATGAAAAGCCTTCTTTCATACTGGGACCTTTGGTGGAGGATAGAAATGATTCCTCCCCTCCTTTCTATACCTCATTGAACATCCACGATAATGTGCTACAAAAATTCTTGATGGATCCAGGGGCATCTCATAATCTCATGCATAAGATTTTCATAGAGGAGCTCGAGTTGGAGGTTACAAAAACTTACCATGACCTGTACTCGTTTGATTCCAGGAAGGTGAAGTGCCTCGGGGTTATCAAAGACTTGGTTGTTTCCTTGTTCCAGTTGCCAATGAAAAATGTGGTCATGGATATTGTGGTTGTTGATGTCCCCCCTAAGTTTGGGATGCTTTTTTCTAGATCTTGGATTAGAATACTGGTGGAAACGTTGTAGATGGATATTTCATATGCCACTATCCTTGTATTTGGAGGAGAGCATAGAAGACTTTATAGGGAAGCACAACTCTCTTACATTATCAGTGATGAAGAAAATCCGACCAACCACCCCATTTTTGCAGTAGACATTGATCTAGGAACCAATATGTTACAACTCATTGATGGTCCTCAAGAACCTATTGAAATTAGAAAGTAACACATCACCTCTTGTGAAGACCCTCCTTCCAATATCTTTGTTTGGAAAATGTTTTTTGATGGATCCTCTTCTAGGGAAAGTGTTGTGGCTGGGGTAGTTTTCATTTCCCCGACCCAAGAGACCATATCTCTCTCTTATAAGCTTGAATTTGAAACAACAAACAATGTGGCAGAATATGAGGCTCTTGTTTTGGGTTTGAGAGCTTCCAAAGACATGAATATTGAGGAGCTACCAATACTTGGACATGCTGAGTTAATTGTATATCAGGTCAGAAATCTGTATCAGGATAAGCACCCTAGGTTAAGGGCCTACATAAACAAAGTATGGGATCTTGTTGACAGTTTCATCTTGGATTTTAATATCTCTTTTGTTCCAAGAGGGGAGAACATTGTGTTGGATTCCTTGGTCATTTTAGTAAGTAATTTCAGGGCCCCTTTGCCCCCTAAAATCAAGTATGATGTGGAGGTAAAATACAGACCTTCTATTCCTGACAATGTCAAACATTGGAAGGTTTTTGAGGATGATCTTGAGATTAAAAAGTTTCTTGAGACTGTGGATGAATTCTTTGATTTTCATATTGATCGGGATCAAGATACTAAAGAAATCCCTCATGCTGATGATTTCTTGAATAAAATTTTTGACCATCATATTGTTCAGTTGCCAAGTAACCATATTACAAAGGGACTTGTCCCCTTGGAAATATTGTTTGACATAAATGACGTTGTTGTAAAGGTTAAAGGTTCAATTGAAGAAGTTGATGTGACTGAATGCAATTTAGGATTAGAGGAGGATCCCAAATATGTCAAATTGTCTAGTAGTTTTTCAAAGGAAAAAAAGGTTGAGTATGTCAAGATTTTGAGGGAGTTTGTTGATGTTTTTGCTTGGAAATATGAATACTTAAGAACATATGATACCAACATCATGGAACAAAAAATCCCTTTGAAAGAAGAGGGCAAACCTTTCAGGAATAAACTCAGATAGATAAACCCCATGTTGTTTCCTATTATGGAAAGGGATGTAAAGAAGTTGACAGATGCCCATATCATCATTCCTTTGAGATAGTCAGAGTGGGTGGCTAATCTAGTGTCTGTGAGGAAGAAAAATGGGGAAATCAGGTTGTGTTTCGATTTCAGAAATTTGAACAGGAGCTCCAAAAAGGATAACTACCCCTTGTTGAAGATGGAGCACATTTTGCAGAGAGTGATTGGTTCATCTAAGATGTCCATGAGTGATGGATTTTCTGGCTACAATCCAGTCTTTGTCCTGCCTGAAGATAGAGAAAAGACAACCTTCACTACTCCTTGGGGCACATTCATGTATGTTAAAATTCCCTTTGGATTGATGAATGTAGGAGAAACCTTCTAGTGACCCATGGACATTGCCTTTGTTGGGGAAAAAGATAAATTTGTATTCATCTATTTGGATGATAGTACGGTATTCTCAAGGTCTGATAAAGAGCATTGTCACCTTCTGAGGAAAGTCTTCCTTAAGTGCAAAAGGCTTGGTCTCTCCCTCAATCCTAAGAAATCTTTGTTTTCTATGAAGAAGGGTAAATTATTGGGGCATATTGTGTCAGTAGGAGTAAGAATTGATCCAAGCAGAGTAGAGGCCATCCAACCTTATCTTTTCCCAGATCTAAGAAAGAGGTTCAATATTTCTTTGGTAAAATCAACTTTCTGAGGAGGTTCATTTCAAAGTTTTCTAAGTTGGTTCAACACATTACAACCATGCTTATAAAGGGCAGCGAAGTGAAATGGACTATTGAGTCCATAAATTCTTTCGACCAAACCAAGAGGGATTTGACTGAAGCACCTGTGCTCATCAGCCCTAACTATTCTAAGGAATTTATGATATTTTATTTTTCCTCATCTGATACATTGGTTGTTGTTTTTCTACAGAAAAATACAAAGGCGTCAAAGCAGCCTATTTCCTTTTTCAGCGAAGCATTGAGGGATGTAGAAATGAGATACGATATCATGGAAAAGAAAGCATATGATTTGGTCAAATCCCTCAAGGATTTCATAATCTATGTTCTGCATTCAAAGATTATTGCATATGTCCCCTCGACCTCAGTAAAGGAGATATTGATCCAGAATGATATAGATGGGAAGAGAAGCAAATGGATTGCCAAACTTCTATAGTTTGACCTGGAAATAAAACCCACCAAATTGGTGAAAGGCCAAGGTTCAGCCAGGTTACTGGTTGAATCAAATTGCAAAGCGTTGGGGGTTAATTTCATGAACACACACTGAGAAAATCAGCAAACTGAGATTGTTGATAAAGACTCCCATTTCAGCCTCAACTTAGCAGAATGCACCTGGTATAAAGACATCATATATTTCCTGCAAAAGTTGAGACCTCCCGATGGTTTGGAAAAAAACAAGGTTAGGGCTTTGAAGCTCAAAGAAATCAAATATTGTTTCATTGATCAGGGTTTGTACTAGAAGGATCCTTTGGGAGTTCTATTGATATGTCTGGACCCACAAGAGGCCCAAAGAGCTATGAATGATTTTCATGACAACTCATGTGGGGGGGACCATTTTTGGAGGACCACAGCTTATAAGATCCTTAGAGTTGGGAACTTTTGTCCCAATATTGTTACCGATGTTTGTGCAAAGATTAGATATTGTGTCAAATGCCAAAAGTTTTCTGGAAAACAACGACTCAAATATTTGCCTTTGAAACCTGTAATGGTTTCCGGACCTTTTCAGCAGTGGGGTCTCAACTTCATTGGAGAGATCCACCCAGCCTCAAGTGGTCAACACAGGTGGATTTTGACTGCCACTTATTATTGCACCAAATGGATAGAAGCCATCCCTACAAGGAGTGCCTCCCATAAGGTAATCATAAGATTCCTTGAAAATATCATGTCCAGATTTGGTTGTCCAAGCAGGATTGCTATAGACAATGTTGACTCTTTCAAAGTTGAACCATTAATCAAGTTTTGTGAGCAGTATGGGATTACACTAGTCCATTCTACTCCCTACTAACCTTAGGGAAATGTTTTAGCAGAGTCCTCCAACAAAAGCCTCATAAAGATCATCAAAAAGTTGTTAGAAGAAAACAAGAAAGCATGGGACTCAAAGTTGAAATTCGCCTTATGGGTTGATAGAGTTACAACAAAAAGGTGACTTGGCATTTCCCCTTTTCATCTTGTGTATGGGGTTGAGGCTATTTTTCCTACTCATCTTGCCTTGCCTATAGAAAAATTCTTCCATGACTACCAAGGAGAACCTGACAATATGGTTAGCTAGATATTGCAGCTGGTAGAAGTGCAACAAATCAGAGAGTAGTTGCTTGATAAAGCACAGGATCATCAATAGAAAATAAAACGAGACTTTGACAAGAGGGAAAGAAAGGAAGATTTTCAGTTGGGGAATTTGGTGCTCAAGTGGGATGCCCCCAAGCAAGACAAAGGCAAACATGGTAAATTCGAAGCCTTATGGATTGGGCCCTTCAAGATTTCTAAGGTATTTTCAAACAACACTTATAAATTGCAGAACTTGGAGGATTCCGAAGTTTTTGGTGGCCCTGTCAATGGGAACTTTCTGAAAAAGTATTTTGTTTAAGCTGTGATCGGCGTTCCACCATTGTAATTACCACTTACTTTTTATTTCTCTTTTGAATAAGAGACTCCATAACACAAATCTAAGGCACTAGAACTGCACATTCTTGGCATCTCCCAGGGAGCATGCCATCCCCTATGGAGCCAAATGTTATCACATAAAGTTCTCATGGGTCATATGTGTTTGTTGTGAATACCCAAGTTTGCACCCCTACTCCATCTCCTTCTTTACGCACACCATTCCTATGATTTTTT
This sequence comes from Picea sitchensis, assembly GCA_010110895.2. Taxonomy (NCBI): domain Eukaryota; kingdom Viridiplantae; phylum Streptophyta; class Pinopsida; order Pinales; family Pinaceae; genus Picea; species Picea sitchensis. Next base: position 31,385 of record SNQJ01S0180032.1, on the reverse strand, counting down.
CCATTCTGGTTGATAAAGACAATTTCCCTTTCTAATCAATCATCTAGTTTCCCTTAGTGTCTTGCTTAACTGATTCTCGGCTCAATATTTTTTTGTTTTCTTTAAAGGATGAACACATATCATGATTTTTGGGCCAAATTACCAATCACCTTATTTTTTATTGATTGATCTCACATCTGGTCATCCAAGTCCTTTGTTTGTATAGTTAACAACCATGAGCACAAAGCACAACATTCAGAACATTCCATTTCGGGCGATCGGGATTTCAAAGTAGCGCAAGGATTAAAGACTAGACAGAGGATATGAAGTCTGAAAGTAAATCTGAGCCATTGAAGGCTGAGCACACGCGTCAGCAGATCTCACGCTTCGGAAGATTTACTTCGGAGGATTGCACGAGCAAGCAGAAGAAAATTCTTGAAGCTCGAACTCCCGATGTAAATCTCAGTCGTCCAAATCTAGAGGATACATAGAGGTAGATCCCACACTTCAGGAATTCGACACTTTAGAGGATTGTAAGAGCTATGCATGAAAAGGCCTAAAGCCTAAACTCCCGAAGTAATTTTCAGTCGTTGATCTTCATAGCGGGAAGCAGGGTCCATCCAAGAGCCACGCATGGTAGAAAAAGTGGGGCTTTCCCAGATTATAGATCACAATCAGATTAAAGGCTCGTGTGTATTCGACATGTCAAAATTGCATGAGAATTAGTGACGTCAGACCACCACGTCAGATCATCCTCTGGGAAGTCTTCTTGTTCAGCGCCAAAGTAGCACCATCTCCATGCATGGTTAGAATGACCCTAAAGTTGGCACGCAGATAAACTTTAGCGATGGCACTAAATTTAGCAAGTGTGCCCAGATTGAATATCGTGATCAGATCAATGGCCACATTTCATTGTGGGGATGCAAAATGCTCGAATGATAAAATTCTTGAGCAGTCCTGCAATTGAAACCACGGTATAGAAAAAGAGCTAACTGGTGGAAGGTGGTGGATTGCGGGCTCAAAAGTGGTGTGAATCTAAAATGCCTTTGAAGGCCCCACAATCACGTGCTCATCTAGCATCAAATACAAAAGCAATGTGTGATAGCCCCCTAGGCATTAAGCCTCATCCAGGTCCCGATGAAGGATCAATTAATGAAAAAGGAGTGGTGGTTGAAACCTCGACTCAATCCATAAATAGAAGGCATGGAGGGTTTGGTCATGGAGACAAAGCTGTCATCCCGAGGTACCACGATGGAAAATTTTTCCTATAGGCCCATGCTGAGCCGAATTTGTGTCTGGCAAGAGGATACACGCACAGTCTAATAGAAGAAGGCAAAAATGAAAGGATTTGAATGGAATGGTCAGATCACACCTCTAGTAGTTGTGGACTGATATGAGTATAAATAGATCAGTTCAATATTTTGTTAAGGTCATCGAATGGTTGAGAAGAGCTCCCTACTGTGTAATTTTTTATGCCAAAATTGTTCTTTGGTTAAGTATCAAACTTGAGACTTTCTCATTAATAGAAGTCAGCTTCTTTCATCTCTTTGTTTGAACTCTGTTGAAACACTCGGGCATGGAGGATCCAATCGAGGGTTGTGGTTTCTATTGTAATGTAGGTTTGATTGTAGTGTTGTTGTGACCAGTTTTAGTCAGCTTCTTTGTTATCTTATTTCCCCTTACGCTGAAAGGCTCGAGCATGGAGGATCCAATCAAGTTGTTGTAGTTGCACGGAAATGTAGGTTTGATTATTACGCTACTGTGACATATTTCAGTGTCTGAAACTTGATTTCAAGAGTGCTCTTGAGCCTAATTTTTTCTTCACCAAGTTGCTTGAAGCTTAGATGCCCATAGCGGTCTTGTTCACCTCTCTCGCTAAGTCTTCCTTCTTCTCACACTTAAAATCAAATCACTAACTGAAGTTAATGAGGACCTCACTTCCCTGTGCATTGCTGGTCAAGTTTCTATGTTAAAATCATTCATCTACTGAGTTTTGTCCATTTGACCTCCACTCATAAAACCAACATCCACCAAATATTTTGACGGGTACTGGGCTTATCCTCTTGCAATTTGAGGGTAACTCTCAGTGCTAATAGCAGG
>SNQJ01S0180031.1:0-19453 GCA_010110895.2 Picea sitchensis | reverse complement strand
TAAAACAAAGCATTGTGATGGTCCCTGTGGATGCTGACACAATGTGATTTATGCTCAGTTCTTTGCATGTCAAAGTGAATAAATTCAACCAAGTGCGGGTAAACGATGGGAGTAACTATGACTCTCTTAAGGTATCTAGATGCCTCATCATCTAATTAGTGACGAGCATGAATGGATTAACGAGATTCCCATTGTCCCAAGCTACTATCTAGATAAACCATATCCAAGGGAACGAGCTTGGAAAAATTAGCGGGGAAATAAGACCCTGTTGAGCTTGAATCTAGTCCGACTTTGTGAAATAAGTTGAGAGGTGTAAAATAAGTGGAAGTTGTTTTCAATGCAAGTGAAATACCACTACTTTTAATGTTATTTTACTTATTTCATGGGGTAGATACGAGGCATTTCACATATGTTAAAATATAATGCACATTTCCTCAAAGTGTTTTCATTGATGGAAATGGTCAAGAGCTCATTCTTCACGCACTTGATGACAATGAGTTTAGGAAACAAGCACAAATTGAAAAAATTTCAATGTTGTCACATGGTATATGGTTGATATGCATGATTGATTCCCCCCACTTGACCATAGAAAGTGCCTTAAGACACCCATCCCTTATGCATAAGAACCTATAATAGTACCAAGATTCTTCTTAGAGGAAAAAAGTTACCTCTAAAGTGTCTTTGTTGTGGTTTGAGTTCATGTTCATGGCTAATGAGCCTTAGATATACATTTATGGTGTAAGGCCCTTGTTTTCCTCCCTTGATTATGGTCAAGGCTCTGAGACCCATCCTTACTATGCAAAAACTCCTAATCACACCCATATCCCATTTGTATGCCAAAGGTCCACTTTAAAGGGTCTATGTTGTGGTTTAAGACCTTGATTGTGGCACATTAGATCAATAATATTAATTTAGGGAATAATTCCCTAGATTCCTCCCTTGAACCATGGTATGAGAGCCACCTGTCATGAAAAAAAACTTCTAATGGCACCCATATCCCACTCTAAGGATATTGAACTCTTATAGAGGGCATGTTTTGTGGTTTGTATCCTTGTGCATGGTGATTGTTCCTTAGAATATTCATCTAGGTCATATGGGCCTCCTCGACCATTATCAAGGCCTTTAGATCCATCCTTATTGTCTAAAGCATTATAATAGTAACCATATTCCACTTGAAGGATAAATATCCCCTTTAGAGGGGCCATGTGGTGGTTTGAAGCCTTGTTCTAGAAGCTAGTCACCAAGCCATGGTTGTGGCCATCAACTCTTCCCTTGCAACATGAAGAAAGAAAAAGGTATAAAGAAGAAAAGAAAGCTAAAAAGAATAAAGGGAAATCAGTGGGCTTGGAAACAATTGCATCCATGACAAGGTGCAACTCACCCTCCACAAAGGCACATGGTATTTCATGATTATTCTTGGTGCAAGTAAGTGAATTGTTTCCTTTTCATTGCAAATGTTTATGGTGATGGTTTATCTTACTCATACAAGATTATGAAATTGCATGACTTATTTAATGATTGAAGTACGAAACTTAAAGTGTTAATTTTATTGATTTTTTATTTTCCTAAGCTTCATAAATTGATCTAATAACTAGTGAAACCCTAGGGCCCTAAAGTGATATCTCCCTTGAGGTCTTCATCTAGCTATTGTGCTTAAGTTTCTTTTAATCCACAAACTCTTATGCCCTGGAGTGAGTCTTTTCTCCTCTTAAAGAGAAAGAGATACCATGTTGGGGTGACAGTTATAAGGCTACCTATGTGTCATGTTTGAGTCTGGAAACCATTCCATACCGTCATCGTATGTGTCTAGTATAACCATGTCAAATTTTAGTCCATACAAGCACAAATTGAAAAAATTTCAACGTTGGCCCCATCCACATGTCAGTTATAGGCGAGGTCAAGTACATGGGTAGGAACCCCTTATTTTTGGATATTGATAGAATAACCAAAGAATATTTGATTTTTGAATTGTTTTTTTACTATTGTTTGAGTTTGGAAACCCTCCCATACCGTCAATGCATGTGCGTTGTCCTAGCATGTCAAATTTCAATGCATAAAAGCACAAATTGAAAAAAACAACATTGGCCCCATTCGCATTAGTTATTCCATAGGCTTCTTGTTTGATTTTTGAATTGTTTGTGTGAGTCATGTTTGATTCCAACAACCCTCCCATACCATCAATGCATGAATCTAGTCTAACCATGTCAAATTCCAGTCCACACAAGCACAAATTGGAAAATTTTCAACATTGGCCCCATTCACATGAATTATTCTATAGGATTTTTGTTTAATTGTCGAATTGTTTGAATGAGCCATGTTTGATTCCAACAACCCTCCCATACCGTCAATGCATGCATCTAGTCTAACCATGTCAAATTTCAGTCCATACAAGCACAAATTGGAAAAATTTCAACATTGGCCCCATTCACATAAATTATTCTATAGGCTTGTTGTTTGATTGTGGAATTGATTGTGTGAGTCATGTTTGAGTATTGAAACCCTCCCATATCGTCATTATATACTTCTAGTCTAACCATGTCAAATTCCATTCCATACAAGCACAAATTGAAAAACTTTCAACGTTGGCCCCATCCACATGTTTGTTATAAGCGGGGTCAAGTACATGAGCAGACACGCCTTATTTTTGGATTTTGATAGAATAAACAAAGAATATTTGATTTTAAAATTGTTTGATTGACTCATGTTTGAGTCCAGAAACCATCCCATACCGTCAATGCACGTGTGTTGTCCTAGAATGTCAAATTTCAGTCCATAAAAGCACAAATTGAAAAAATTTCAACATTGGCCCCATTCACATTAATTATTCTATAAGCTTGTTGTTTGATTGTTGAATTTTTGTGTGAGTCATTTTTTAGTCCAAAAACCCTCCCATACCTTCAATGCATGCATCTAGTCTAACCATGTCAAATTTCAGTCCATACAAGCACAAATTGGAAAAAATTCAACATTGGCCCCATTCACATTGATTATTTTATATGCTTGTTGTTTGATTGTGGAATTGATTGTGTGAGTCATATTTGAGTCTAGAAACCCTTCCATACCGTCATTATATGCTTCTAGTCTAACCATGTCAAATTTCAATCCATACAAGCACAAATTGAAAAACTTTCAACGTTGGCCCCATCCACATGTCAGTTATAAGTGGGGTCAAGTACATGAGCATGCACACCTTATTTTTGGCTTTTGATAGAATAACCAAAGAATATTTTATTTTTTAATTGTTTTTTTGACTCATGTTTGAGTCTGGAAACCCTCCCATACCGTCAATGCATGTGTGTTGTCCTAGCATGTCAAATTTTAGTCCATAAAAACACAAATTGAAAAAAAATCAACATTGGCCCCATTCACATTAATTACTCTATAGGCTTGTTGTTTGATTGTCAAATCGTTTTTGTGAGTCATGTTTGAGTCCAAAAACCTTCCCATACTGTCAATGCATGCATCTATTCTAACCATGTCAAATTTCAGTCCATAGAAGCACAAATTGGAAAATTTTCAACATTAGCCCCATTCACATTAATTATTATATGGGCTTGTTGTTTGATTTTGGAATTGATTGCGTGAGTCATGTTTGAGTCTGGAAACACTCCCATACCATCATTGTATGCGTCTATTCTAACCATGTAAAATTTCAGTCCATACAAGCACAAATTGAAAAACTTTCAACGTTGGCCCCATGCACATGTCAATTATAAGCGGAGTTAAGTACATGAGCAGGCACGCCTTATTGTTGAATTTTGATAGAATAACCAAAGAATATTTGATTTTCGAATTGTTTTTTTGAGTCATGTTTGAGTCCGGAAACCCTCCCATACCGTCAATGCATGTGTGTTGTCCTAGCATGTCAAATTTCAGTCCATAAAAGCACAAATTGAAAAAATTTCAACATTGGCCCCATTCACATTAATCATTCTATAGGCTTGTTGTTTGATTGACAAATTTCTTGTGTGAGTCATGTTTGAGTCCAACAACCCTCCCATACCGTCAATGCATGCATCTAGTCTAACCATGTCAAATTTCAGTCCATAATTTATCACTCTGTAATTTTCCTTGGTTGTGGAGGAAAATCACAGAGGTAACCTCTAACCAGCTTTAGGATCAGAAGCTAGCCCTTCCAATCCAGAGAGGGCTCTCTCTATGCACTCAATCAGTTAAAGATTGATTATTTTTGGCTCAATGGCTAGATCGTAATGAATGAAGGATTTCAAAGTGTGGCAAAGTAGAGTGAGATATCCATTGGGCATGGAGTCAGGATCTGAGATCAAAGATATGCTAGATACTTGGTCAATAAAACAGAGGTTGATCAAAATCAAGATAGAAAACACTTTCTTAGAAAATATAAATGTCGTTGTATATGGGAGATGAATAGAGAAAACATTCAAACTACAATAGAGCATCAATCTAAGATTGATTCTAAGGTAGTTTTCAGAGCAAAAAAGGTGGAATATATGAACTCGTACAACAAAGCATTAAACTGTAAATGAATTCTGCAGCACCTAATCTTGCCCAAATATCATAAGATATAACATTTAAATGATTTCACGGAGAAATGAGCACATATACCATGAGATAACACACATAAGAAAACATTTTCACATGAATCTTTGAGGCCAAATCTTTGGTACTTTTTATCCAGGAAAAATTCTATTAATCTCGGAAAAATTCTATTAATCTCAGAAAAATATTACAACATGCAGTCACCAAGATCTTTCTCACACCACTCTAACCCCCTATTTCGTCATTTTCCTTACAGTATATAGAAATCCATATCATAATAACTTAAAAGATTTGAATTCATGAAGGTTTTGTATCTTTAGACAAGTAACAACTAACCCAAATCAAACTGCTTAAAACTAGGAATTGGTTTTTGACTTGCTAAATATGTACAAATCATGATTAAATACATCAACTAAATGAAAAAAATTTAGTCCTTCGAATCTCCATGCTCATCTGAAACTTGTACTTCAACTGGAAGTTGATTGGATGTTGATCTAGAGGTCTGGTGCACTTTCACAGCGTGAGGAGACTGCTTGCTACAAAAAACGAGGAACTTTCATAGCGAAATATCAATTTTGATGTTTCTCCCAAATGGTGAATTGGGTTGAGTTGATTGTTTGTCATCAAGTTAATATGATTATGATGCTTCTCCAAAAATAAATGGAGCAAAACCCAGTTCATAGATTTCGAGAAAATATAAAAATGGTTGTAGGTGACGGTGGCTCATTTATCGAAAACCTTGAAGTATTTTGATATGAAATTAAGTGAGTTTATTCATCCTACCCTAATGCATCTCCTGTCCAAATTCCATGGAAAACGAGCACACGGTTTAAAATTTATGAATAAAGTACACTTTCGCAACGTACTTTCGCAGCGCGAGCTCGCTGTGAAAGTTTTATTCTTCGTTGTTTTGAACATTTAACCCTTTCCTTGCTATCTAGAGGCCATCTAATGGTCTTGTCTGATGCATATGATGATCATCAATTCCTTTTTTCATTTCTTTATCCTCTTGCTGTAGGTGGGCAATGGCATGATTTGCCTTCTTTAACTGGCTTTCAAGCTCTACGACTGTTTTATCCTCTTTTTCTAATGGAGACTGATCTTTATTAGGCTCTACAGCTGCATGTTGGACAATATTGTCAATGACATATGTAACTAAGGGAGCTAGTATGATCCTAATACATGACATAACAAACCAATAAACTCTTTTGATGACCCATATGACATGATTTGACCCTTGAATGATATAAAGGAACTTTATGGACATGTGATAAAATGTCATGCTTATGACTAAACCTTACTCATAACCACTCATTCTCTTATAGCATGATGTGACCCCATGGACCTCTTGAATATGAAAACATGGCTTTAAACTGATTTTGCTCAGATGACCAAAGACTCACACATGTGACTACGAGGCTTAGTCTATAACTAAACTTGACCAATGACTGAGCTTTAATAAATTATCTCATGAAGACATAGACATTCATACTGAGACTAGACATGTCTTGGTCTTTAAAATACCAAGGTATGTCTCTAAAACCCTAACACACATACTTGACTAGACTATGACCTTATTTACACATTAATGGACACTAACACGATACAAGCACAAATTGAAAAAATTTCAACATTGGCCCCATTCACATGTCAGTTATAAGTGGGGTCAAGTACATGAGCAATTGCGATTTATTTTTGGCTTTTGATAGAATAACCAAAGAATATTTGATTGTCCAATTGTTTGTTTGAGACATGTTTGAGTCTGAAAACCCTCCTCTACCGTCAATGCATGTGTGTTGTCCTAGCATGTCACATTTCAGTCCATAAAAACAAAAATTGAAAAAAATTAAACATTGGCCCCATTCACATTAATTATTCTATAGGTTTGTTGTTTGATTGTCGAATTTTTTGTGTGTCATGTTTGAGTCCAACAACCCTCACATACTGCCAATGCATGCATCTAGTCTAACCATGCCAAATTTCAGTCCATACAAGCACAAATTGGAAATATTTCAACATTGGCCCCATTCACATTAATTATTCTATATGCTTGTTATTTGATTGTCGAATTGTTTGTGTGAGTCATGTTTGAGTCTGGAAACCCTCTTATACCATCATTGTATGTGTCTAGTCTAACCATGTCAAATTTCAGTCTATACAACCACAAATTGAAAAAAAATCAACGTTGGCCCCATTCACATGTGAGTTATAAGCGGGGTCAAGTACATGAGAAGGCACACCTTGTTTTTTGTTTTTGATAGAATAACCAAAGAATATTTGATTTTATAATTGTTTTTTTGACTCATGTTTGAGTCTGAAAACCCTCCTATACTGTCAATGCATGTGTGTTGTCCTAGCATGTCAAATTCCAGTCCATACAAGCACAAATTGGAAGGTAAAATTCAACGATAAGGCCAATTTTCATGACTTCTTTCATGGTTTGGTCTTGTTTCTATGTGTGCAGGTTGTGTGTTCAAGAACCATATTTCCATTGTTTTGAACATTCTCATCACCTCACCTTCACATATAATTTCTCAAATTGGAATACAATAAACCTAAATGAGTTTCTCCTGGTTTCGAGAATAATTAATTCTCTACTGAATAGGGGCAACCACGTGAAGGTGGAAGCTCTAANAAAGAACATGTAACACACTACATACAAAAATGGCATAAAACTTTAAAAAAACGTAATTAACCTGTATAAGTAAACACTTAAAAAATAATAAATCATATAAATACTAAATATATAATTAATAGAATAAATAATAGAAAACATATAATCACTTACCTGTACATTTCAACATTTAAAGATCATTCATCTTCTTCTTCATCCAAATCAACATATGTATCATGATCTAGTTCAGAATCGATAATGTTGAAAGGATCGTTCACATCAACATCATCATCAACGTCATTTTCGCTATCATCATTGATATCATCAATGAGAACATTTTCTGCTACATTTGGATTATCAACTTCTTCGGCTTCTTCATCTGACACATCTGCAGCCACTTGCTCCTGATTTGTATCATCATCTTCTTCTTCAATATTATCTTCTTCCTCTACATTATTATACTTTATTGGTCTTCCTCTTGGATCATATCTAACAACGTATGACCAACCTACTTTACCCGGTACCTCTGAGTAAAAGAATTGCTCACATTGACTTGGAAGAACATAAGGCTATGTACCCAGTTCAATTTCCCTTATATTAACCATGGTAAATCCATTAGCATGCTCAATAATAGTTCTTTCACAATCACGTTCATGCATTTGTAGCTTGTACCATTTGACCTCAAATAAAACTATTTTAAAGGAATTAAAATCACACTAAATTATATCCTCCAAATACTCATAGTACCTATTTTCAGTTTCTTTTGGATACTTGTCACTTCTAGAGGAAACATTAGTGACCTTAAACACTGCAGTTATCTCGTAATCCGAGGCTTTCATCTTATCATCCAACTTTTTGATACGAAATTTACAACCATTACACCACATAGCCTTGTGGTGTTTCAACTGAAACATGGACAACATGTAAAAAATGCATTGTTGATTAGTAAACATCATATAATATGGACTTAGTAAATATATATTTCAAAAAATGAACAAACCAAATACATTGATATAATGGGAAATAACTTATAAAAATGTGGGTGAATATACTTGCCTTTTTATCTTTTAAACCAAAGGCTAAATCAATTTCCCTTTGCATAAAATCAGGAAATTCATGTCGATAACGATGCGCCGTTTTAATAATCTTAATGACCCCTTCCCATGATAACCGACCATAGTATCCTTCACATTGTTCTATCCAATACTCCATCCAATCAAGATTGTTTGCAATGTATAAATGTAGAGCATCCCACTCTCGACCAACTATATGAAAAAATAACAATTCAATATCAATAATTAGCTATCATTGGCAAAGTTTAATATAGTTGATGGAATAAAAATAAATTAATGAGTATGATAATATAAAATTGAAAAATTAAATGTATAATATATTAAATCTACAACATCTAATTACCTTTCACGGTCCTCATTCTACCTTTCCCCAATAGGACCTCCCCTTCAAATTTGTTGATGGAGTCGAGATGCCAAATGCGACGCACATTCATATTTTCTGCTAATTTAGGAAGATATTGACTAATATACACCATGCATTGATATACCATATAGCCCTCCACCATAGAACCCTCAGGATGTGCTTTTTGTCTAACAAAATCCTTCAATGACTTCAACTCCCTCTCCACCATCCACATCGACCTTGTGTGTATTGGTCCACATAATTCAATCTTCTCAACTTGGTGTATGAAGTAGTGTTCTTGTGCATTGAAAAATGTTAGAGTTAGATACTTCTGCAATTCACACATTAGTCGAGGAATTTCTCTCTTCCAATACCTTATATCTTCTTTATGGATTTCTTTAGATGAAATCCACCTACAAATGATGCAAGACAATAACATGTTTGAACAATATCAAGGCATATATAAAATTGCAGATAAAACACAATATGTCAATAAGTTCTGCTACAAAGCACTAAATAAACATTTTCCATATAAAATTGCATTACTTACTTCATGTATTTTCCAGGATCATATATAACTTGTTTTATGTTGTTGTCAATGTTGTCTCGGAGAGATAGAGGTAGAACATACTATAACAAAAAGCAAATCATTAATATTTATTTCCAAATAAGAGAAAAAAAAAGATGTATACCAATATGCTAATATACCTAATAATTACCTTAATGAATGTATGCTAGTCATGTGTTTTAACCCCACCAATATCACTTGTTTTCGTTAAGATATTTTGTATGTTCGAAGAAAACCCCGTCGGAAACATAATTTTCTGAATGACCTCTTTCACAACATTGATTTGTTGCTCTGCCAATAACCATGGAAGACTAATGTTTTTTTCTTGACCATCACCATTAGAATTAATAATCACACTTTGCAATGCGTGATTAGCTTCCTGGATGTCACTACAAATCTTTTCAATTCTTTCTTTTTCAGTCCTTCCATCTAAGATTCACCATAAAAATTCGGTTATATTCTTCCCAATATGCATTGTATCAAACAAATGAACTATTTGTAGGTTCTCGTAGTAGGGAAACCTATTGAATTGTATGGGGTAACTTTTCATTCCTCGTGGAAGCCCATTCATGCCTTAACGAAATTCATGAAACATAAATGAAATCACATTAACACTAATTAATCAATATAGCTAGGTACCACGCTGAACAAAATTTAGTGAAAAAAAAATCATAAGATTTATATATATGATACATAAATAATTTGCATACCTTAATGATTTCTATTATATTCCAACTTCCATAGGTGAGGTGTCATTATTCGTGGTTTTTTTCCATTATCTTCTTTACCATTGAATTTTGCTTTCTCGGTAGTTCGATAACTATGGTTCTTAGGAAGAAAGTGCCTATACTCATCAAACACCTCCTTTCCTAAACTTCTTGAACAACAAGATTTTATCCTAGGACCACAAACTAGACATGAAAATTTACCCTTTGTTTGAAGACCTACAAGATATATGAATTAATGTAGCAAATTAGGATTACAATTTTTTTAAATGCATGATATTTTCAAAAAATTATATAATATTAAAGCGCAACAGAAATTTACATAGCACAAAAATGTGTTAACCATTGGTCATCATGAATTGTCCATGCAAGTATTCCATGGAATTGAAATCGTTTTTTCCCCATTGGTCTAGAGATGTCATACATAGTGATGTCAGCCCATAACTTCAACTGCTCATAGATAAGAGACTCAATATATACATTCATATCTTTAACTTGGTACTTACCTAATTGGTTCAACATACATTAATTATATTTAGTTATATGTCCTTATATATAAAAGATATAATTATCATGCACGAAACAAAGAAATGAAATATTATGTCATACTTTCAAGTAAATAAAGACAAGATGATTAAATACCTGGAACAATAATTGCCAACATTGTGTGCTCTCTCTTTATCAGCATCCAAGGAGGAAGGTTATTGTTTATAACAAAAACAGGCCACAATGAGTAAGTAGAACGAAGCTCTCCAAATGGATTTACACCATCAGCTGCCAATGAAATTCTAACATTACAAGGTTCTTCTTTAAAAATTGGCCATATTTCTTCGATGTTCTTCAATGCAGAACCATCTGCAGGCATTTGAAGAACATCGTCTTCACTTCTGTTCTTTGCATGGAAATTCATAAATTGTGCTATACTTTGGCACCTGAACAGTCGTTGGAAACCTGGAATTATGGGAATATAATGAAGAAATTTGCGAGGCACCTTCTTTGTTGCTTGATTGGTTCAATATCTACTTATTTGACATTGTGGACATTCATTTTCTGATGCATATTGTCCATAGTATATGATATGCTCATTAGGACATGCATCAATAGCTTGATACTCCATTCCAATTTCTTTCATAATCACATATATTTCTCGATATGTGTATGGTAAAATATTAAACCATGGTAATAGAACTTCACCTAACAATCTACACCATTCAAAAAAACAAGTCAATGTAAACAATATTAATCATAAATATTGCATCCCTACTTTACGAATTAATTAACAATAACAATATAGAAAAATAGTCAAGCTTTATGTACATGTCAGCATGACATAAATAATACATTACATACCTTACGATCTGTGTGAGACATGTGTTTGATAAACCATTCAAAACCTTCAAGCTTTCATAAAGAGGTTGTCGGGATTTATCGAGTAAAGGATCAACATCATGAATATCGTCATGGTTGTCCTCATCCATTAGAGCAAATGTGTCGTGAATCAATATATGTATCTCATCTTCCTGATTTGTATCAATAATGTTATCTTCGTCTATATCATCAATATGTTCCTCACCTTGTAAGGTAGTATTTATGCTACTACTTGGAAAATAACTCTATGATGGTCGAGATTTTGGGGGCATTGTCTTTATATTTACAAACAATGTATTAAAGTTAGTATGTTTAGAACATATATTAAAATGATAAAACATTTGACAAATACATGATATGATCACTATTACAAAGAATACAGTATATATTGAATAATGTCTTACCAAGGGATGATATTCATAACCCCCTTCAGTGTGCCCCTTCTCCCTACAATGTTTTTCAGCCGTTGTTATTAAAATTCTTCTTGTTTGCAAGCCCCTGTAATCATTGCAAGGGAAATAACATTTTCCATCGCCCTTCACCTCCAATGCCGCCCTAAAATGAGCAATCCTCCTTGCATTTTCAATCATAGTATATTAATTTGACTCGGCAATTGCCTATATGAACCAATTAAATATTTAAAAAATTAAATTTTGTTAAAACATTAAAAAAATATAAAATTAAAATTTCATATACTTCGAGGTCCAAACACACAAAATATATGTTGCAATGCTAAATTTTGAAAAATTTATTAAAATAAAATTAATTTTGTTCAAACATTGAAAAAATTCATATACGTCGACGTTCAATCACATGAAATATGTGTAGCAATGCTAAATTTTGAAAAAAAAAAAAAAAATTGGTTAAAACATTCATGTTAAAAAAATTTCAAATTAAAATTTCTTGACATAGATTTATATTAAAAGAGACAAAAAAATTAAAAATACTAACCTTGCAAGTCTAAAATCTGAGCTATGTAGATTGAGAATTTGATTTGTTAAACTAGTATGCGACAAAAAAAATCACGACTCAAAGAATCACGAGCAAAATTGTCGCAACTATAGAAAAATTGTCAAAATTTATCTTAAAGACATGTATTTGTAGATCGATGATCGTCGATATAGCGACGTAAATAAATGAGTTGACCACGGAAAAAGTCAATACCCATTGTATTGCACGTGTGGTTCACATGTGTGGCACAAGTGGATCTATAGCGACGAATATTCGTGGATATAGAGACGGTTTTCTGAATCTATCGCTATAGCGACAAACGTCTAGGCCAAACCAAAATAAAATAAAAGAAAGACAAAATTTAAATGCATTTTTCCATGAATTATAGAAACGTGGAAATATTTCATCGCATTTTGAGCCCATATGTACTAGTCTTCTTTGAGCTCCCAACTGGATACATTGCAAATGAAGAAGAAGAAAGAAGAGGCATAATGAGCTTTGGCTATATTTTTCCCAAAATGCAGAACAAAACACCCGTGGAAGGAATGTCCATTGGACCAAATTGAGGTTTTTGGAATATGCAGTGAAAACTATGCTACTTGAAATTGTCCATCCCTACCAGGATTAAAAGTTATCTATCAGAAAGTTGAGGAACCAGAGCAAGTATGCTTTGTCTCTCAGAAGAGACCATGGCAACCCAGACCTTAAGGTATGGTTCAAGACCAATCTCAATATTTTAATTCATATTGGAATAACCCTTCCATGCATTATGCTTTTCAGCCATGGTGCATGCCAACACAACAATAGGTGGCTCTCGCTCCTCCAAACCTATTATGGAAACAACGGTCGAGAAATCCCACCTTGGGAATCCCTTAATAGGCCATAACACAACCACCCATGCAACTTCTTCCCCCTCCATAGATGCAGGAATCCACATCAAACCCTCCTCGACCATAATTACCTGCACAACCCATCCCTAATCGTAATAACGGGAGGACAACCCAACCAACTCAAACTTCCAGACTTGCCACCTACCCCACCTGTTCCATCTCTTCTCTAGACTTCCATGATATCCATCTTTGATCTGGGAAGACAATAACCAAGGACCAACCTCATGTTCATATTGAATATTTGAATGAGGATGTATGGAATGAGGAACCATAATAGGAACAATATCATGAACCTTTGAAAATTGATCATGCACACCATGAACTTCAAAACCCACTCTATCCATAAAGATTGAACCTAGAGAAACCTCTTACTCATCCTGAGTTTGAGTTATTGGGGGATCTCAAGAACATGTGTGTTAAAATATCAATGTTCCAAGCCATCAAGGATGTATCTATCTACTCAAAAGTGGTACGGGAACTTTGTTTAAGGAAACCCGGTAGAAAAAGGAAGGATCCCTAAATTTTCCATGTTATGGGTAAATTGATAGACTTAATGATGGGGGGAGTCCTTGCAACCAAATATTTTGACCCTAACAGCCCGATAGTTAATGTGCAGATTAATAATACACTCATTAGCAACACATTAATCAGCCTTGGTGCTACCATTAACATTATGACACATGAGACCATGGAAACCTTAGGACTCATAGGTCTTAGGGAAACCCCAACTGTACTCCATCTTGTTGATAGATCAACTATTAAACCAGAGGGAATCTTAGAAGACATAGTGATCTTCGTAGATTCATGGGAATATCATGCCGACTTTATGGTCCTACAACCCAAAACCTCTCTAGGGGGTTTCCTTTAATCCTGGGAAGGACTTGGTTGACCAATACTAATGCTTACATAGGTTGTAGGTCAGGAGAAACATGACCATTTCCCACAGGACCTCTACAAAACAATTAATCATATATCCTCATGCTAAACCTAACATAGATTTTGAAACACCACTTTGGGTCGATGAAGAAGATAGTGATGAGGAAGGAGAAACTCATCAAGTTCTCTCTATAGATCAATACTTAAATATCAGAGAGAAAACAGAGGATGATGAAATCAATGATTTCATAGCCTCTTCTTCTTCCTCAAACAACTCACATGTTCTTGATCATGTTATGCACCCAAAAACACATGATTCTCTTTCCTCAACAAACATCTCACCTGTAGAAAATGAGTCCTCACCTGGAAAAGATCAAGATTCCACCACATAAACTATATAAATCACCCCCGAGAAAACCTTGAACATCAATCAAGGATCGACTAAACAACAGAAAGAGAGACTAGTTAAAGTTCTACGGAAACACAGTGATGTGTTCGCATGGGACTACTTTGACATGAAGGGAATCCATCCTGACTTATGTATGCACCATATATATATAAAATAAGGATCTGGACCCATCCGCCAACCCCAACAACGGATGTATCCAACACTGAAAGACATAGTTAAGGAAGAGCTACAGAAATTTCTCGCAACCAACTTTATCCATCCAATATCTGACAACCAATGGGTCTCCTCTCTAGTCATGGTACCAAAGAAGAATGGTAAGTGGAGGATTTGTGTGGACTATCGAGAGCTCAAAAAAGAAACACACAAAGACCATTTCCCATTCCCATTTATTGACCAGGTCCTGGATATGTGAGCAGGAAAGAAATACTTTTCTTTCCTCGATGGATTCAGCGGGTATAACCAGATCTTGATCACACCTAAAGATAAAGATAAAACAACATTCAATTGTCCATGAGGGACATTTGTCTATCGTGTTCTTCCATTCTGGTGTAAAGAATTGAATGTTTCCCTCAACAATGAGAAATGTGCAACGATGTTAATAGATGGCATCGTATTAGGGCACCACATCACAGCTAAAGGCATCCAAGTGGATCCAATGAAAATCAAGGTAATATTAAACTTTGTGACTCCGTGTTTGCAAAAAGAGGTACAAAGTTTCTTAGGATATGCTGGTTATTACCGTTGCTTTATTGAAATTTTCTCACGAACCGCTCATCCATTATTTGCTTTGCGTAACAAAGATTCTGAGTTTTTGTGGACAAAAAGTTGCCAGCATGCACTTGAATAATTGAAATCTAAGGTGTTTGAGGCTCTTATTTAAAGAGGGCCCGATTAATTTTTCGTGTTTCATATTTCTATGGACACATCAAACACCACCATTGGAGTTGTTCTAGCACAACTAAAAGGAAATGATCCATACACAATCTATTATGTTAGCAAAAATCTCCCACTCGCAGAACTAAATTGAATGGTAACAGAGAAAGAGTTTCTCTCGGTAATACATGAAATTGTTAAATTTCAGCATTACATCACAAGATATCTAATAATATTGCATATTGATCATGTTTCCATACAATATTTAATGAACAAACCTATCACCAATGGTAGAGTAACTAGGTTGTTATTATTACTACAAATATATGATATAACCATATTGAATAAAACATGGAAGGATAATGTGGTGGTTGATTTTCTTTCAAGACTTACATCTAACAAAAACGATCCACTTGTAGAAGATTATTTCCTTGATGAGCACCTATTTGCGGTTTCTACTAACTCTCCTTGGTTCACATACATCACTAACTACTTGGTTGCAGGTAGACTTGCACATCATTTTTCTCCAAAGGAGCGACAAAATATCATCAAACAAAGTTGGAGGTTCTCATGGATCAATGACTATCTCTTATACACATTATTAGATCTCATCATCAGGAGATGTGTGTGAGAAGACAAGATCTATGAGATCTTGAAAGGTTTCCATGATGGTCCATGTGGGGGCCACTTTGTAAACAAGAGGACTAGGTACAAGGTACTTCATCAAGGGTACTATTGGCCCACTATCTTCAAGGACGCCAAGGAATATGTAAAGAGGTGTGATAGTTTCCAGTGCATGGGAAAACTAGTGCAATAAGACGAGATTCCATTACAACCAAAAATGGTATTGGAACCCTTTGATAAATGGGCCCTAGATTTTGTAGGGCCAATAAATCATCCTTCCCATCGTAAATCCTACATCCTAGTATGTACAGATTATGTCACAAAATGGATGGAATCCAAGGCACCCCCGGTCGTGACAAAACAAGTAGTAGTAGGATTTCTTCATGAAGGAATCTTCACCAGATTCAGGATACCTCGGGAAATAGTTACTAATGGAGGAACTCAATTCACTTCAAGTCTCATTAGAGACTTTATGGATAGATACAAGATCAAACACATGGTTACCACACCATATCACTCGCAGGCCAATGGACAAGTAGAAGGGACAAAAAAAAATCTCGAGGCCATCATCAGCAATACTGTCATATTACACCTCAAGGACTAGGCCAACAGACTACCTGAAGCTCTATGGGCCTACTAGATGGTATGGAGGACTACCACTGGATGTACCCCATATGAATTGGTGTATGGAAAGAGAGTATTGTTGTCGATTGAAATAGAGGTCTAGACACTTAAAACATTTGTACAACTTGGAATCCAACTTAACTGAAGCTCAAAAGCAGAGATTCCTTCATATAAACAAATTAGATGAACTTCGCCAGGATTCCTTGCACCACACAATAGAAATACAACATCAAAGAGATCATTGGCATGACAAGTTCATTAAAAAAAAGAAATTCAAATTTGGAGACTGGGCATTGCTATTTGACTCCATGTTCAAATATTTCAGAGGAAATTTTCGCACTCAATGGCTCGGGCCTTATGAGATCGATATTGTACAATGGAGCCATCAAACTTCACACCATTGATGAATAAAAAATCCTCTGATGGAAAATGGACACAGGCTTCAACTATATCATAAACCTTTATCCAAGGAAGCCTTTCTGAAGAGGATCACTAGTGGATGGCCTGACAATGACATGGATATTGTTAACAAGGGGGGAACCCCTACTGAATGATTTGTTCCTATTCAAAAAAATAAAATTGAAACCCAATAAATGAAAATCCTTAGGGGCATGCATGGAGGCGTGTTTTGTGAAAATTAACCTATGTTGGTGCATGACATGCTAAAAAAAGAGGGGGGCACTTCATGGTTTCGTGACGGTTATGTCAGGAACCTTCTAATCAAGTTTTTAATAAAGTCTTGTTTTTTTTTATAAAGTCTTTTTCGGAATATGCAGGGGAGAATAACGTTGTCGTTGCAACTCTTGTCGATGCAACTCCATTCATTGCACCTCTTGTTGATGTGAACCTCATTGTTGCAACTATGCAACTCTCAATGTCGACAAGGATCCTAGTTGTCTTGTGAGGCTGACACGCTAGCATGATGAAGGTCCGAGCAATCACGACCATGCATGGTAAGTCAAAAGGGGAGTAACCAATTTTGATATAGTTGCTGCAACACCACCTTCTACTGCTACAACACCCAGCTACTGTAGCACCCTCATGTTGCAACACCTCCCATCACAACACTCATTCCGATGACAGGTCACCCGCACATGGTTCCGTCGCTTCGACCAACATCTCCGTCACACAGGGTTCCACCTCTTCGACCGACATATCCGTCGCACATGGTTCTATCGCTTTGACTGACATATCTGTCGCACATGGTTCCAACGACTAACATCATGATAGGACATGACACACACTTCGATGCCAGCGTGGAAAAGACCACCAAATCACAGTAAGCATGGGAAAAGGTATGATTTTTCCTTGTTTAATGATTGACATTAAATTGACTTGGGACAAGATTTGCATGCGTTAATTTCCATAAATTCCATTGCCACCACACCCCATGCACGATCTATACCACCTCCTCATAACACCTTACCTTAATTGGAAATCATTCTTGTCCCTAGCCAAATCATCCAACAGGAAATTACAAATAATCTACTCGATCCCGAAGCTAGCGCTATGGGAGGCTCGTTGAATTGCAAAGAACCCTCTGAACCTCTCTTGCTACAAGCTTACAATCACATCTGGGTCGTATTTTAGGCTTCAAGATGGACTGTATATGCCGAAAAATTGTAGGGATATGATGACGACGTTGCCCTGGAATTCACCTTAAATTTTCAAGGTGATTGGTCAATAGTGAGGGGAATTCTAGTCCTAGTGACCGAAGAAACTATAGGCATTGTACCAGGACTGCAATAGGTGGGGGAAAAGTGGTACTTCATAAATAAATCTTGCAAAGCACTAATGGAAGAATTCCTATAGGTAGGGGAAGTGATGAAAAATAAAGCGAATGGTTTTGACAAGAAATCCCTACTAGAACCCTGGGCAGATGTAGTAGTCTTCATCCATAATTATTTCACTTGTGAGGGTCACTATGGGGTCATATTCTGGCACCATTTAAAGATAATGGACCATATGAGACATCGAAGGTACATCAACATGCCCTTATTTTTTTGGAACGCATTGCAATAGATGGTCAACAACGTTCAAAGGGTTGGCAGGCCCATGGAATCATTATCTCATCATTGCCTCATCAAGTTGTTGGTGGTGCATGCACTCTATCAAGAGGGTTGAACCTGAAACGAGTTGGTAGGAGCATGGGAATCAGATAGTCCTCAAGAAAAACTAGCCCCACCAAAAAAAGAGCAAGATGCAACACTGGGAGAAGCAGTTGTTGCTCCCAGGGTGCCTACACCTGAAATTCTAGCAAAAGCACAACAATTAGAAGCAGAGGTTTGAGAAAGCCATGACAGTGACCTTAAGATAATTGGGATCCTGCCTCCGACTCAAATATTGAGGTGAACAACCAAAAGACCCTTACTGACACCTATACCCGAGAAGAAAAGGATGAAGTATTCAAAGGGGAATGGATCCCAGCTCGCTGCAGCACCAATATAAGAAGAAATCCTTGATGTCACATAAGAACTAACATGAGAGAGCGATGAAACAGAAGAATAAATCCTGGTTGTCACACAAGAACCAGCCGGAGAGAGAGAGGAAATACAAGAAGAAATCTTTGTTGTCACAAAAGAACCAACGTGAATATAAGGATAGATCCATGCTGCCACATAAGAACCAACATGAGAAAAAGAGGAAAAATAATAAGAAACCCTTGTTGACACACCAACATGAGTGTTGAGAAATATATTAACTCTTGCTGACACACAAGAACTAGTAGGGTTGACAGAGCAAGTCTCTAGTACAAATGAAGGAGATGAGGAGAAGCATACATAAGAAGAAAGAGTCATAAAGGCATGACAGACTAAGGCCTCTACACACACTCTGAAGAAAATTCACCAGCCCCCTAGGAAGCACAAGTCTGTAGGTATTGTTATCGCACAATATGTACTTGCCCAAAGCCCAAGGCAAGTGAATGCAAGATTGGCGTAACAGGGGGTGACCTATCACTATCACCTTAATAGGAAACCCCTTTCTATTTAGGAGTAT
>SNQJ01S0180030.1:0-19453 GCA_010110895.2 Picea sitchensis | reverse complement strand
TCGGTGATTTCTACAGCTGTTAAAAGATAAGTATTCTGAATTATGCTTTGATCATGTTTCGCATGACTGTGTTGTTTATGTATCATGTTTTCCGCTGTGTAAATGAATTAATGTTGAATGCTATGGCTTGTTTAATTGTAGCAACAACTTATATATTTTACTCTGAGATTTAAGTGTGTTTAATTGTTTAAATGCATGTGCTTATAATTCCAGTATGAATTATGTAAAAAATCCATGTAAAGATTGGTTAGAGAGAGGTTTGGAAACCTGGGTAGTGAAAAGGGTACACTACATGACCAATCTAGGGATTCCTCTTACTTGTTCAGAGTGTTTATTTACATAGAATCCGTAACAATTCTATGGACTAATAGATTCTATGATAAGTCCTTTATGGAGTAGACCTTGTATTTCATCAGAGCAAAGCTTTTGGTATTCTGTGTTCATAGGGATAGCTCTGCTTTTGCATGATGTTCCTTCATATGAATCTTTGTAAGGAAGTTCTACTTCATGCTTTTTATGGTGCCAAAATGCAATGGGATTTTTTGAGCATACCTTTGCTTCAAATTCTTTTTGGATTTCTAAAATCTGTTGTTGTATATGGCTCTGGGCAATTTGATCTTTAATTCTTCGCTCAATCATTTTTTCCTTCAATTCTTCTATTTTTAGTACTTTTTTCTGGACTGTGTGGATATGAGATGATATCCTGGGTATAGACACAAAAGGGAGTTGGATAGAGATCTTTGAAGTTTTGGTTGGGGAGGGAATACTGATGAAATAACTAGGAGATTTATTGGGTAGTCTGGCGGAACCATGTGGCTCAATAGTAGTAAAGAAGGGAGTGCCAAGAATGTAGGCAACTGGGATTTCTGTTAACATAAATTTTAAGGATAGACAATAATGTTGGAAACATAAAGTTGTTTCAGGTATTTCATAGAGTAGTTGAGTAGGTTGGTTTCCCAAACCAATATCACTTTGTTGGGTCTTATGACAAAATTGGACAGGAATGATTTCTTTGTTTAGAAGATTTAGATCAGAACTAGTATCTAGTAAGGTTTTGAGCCGAAACCTTTTTCCCTTGATCATGATACCCAAAAGGACATGGAATTTTTGGTGTTCAATGGACAAGATTTGTTGCTTATCTTCTTTTATCGTGGATTTTTTAATGTTTGTTTTTAGCTTGCTAATTTCTTTGCCCAGATCAGAGATGGATATAGTTTGGACAAGGCAGGAAACAAGTGGGGTGAGGATAGGTATCAGAGCCAAGCCTCATTTTGACCCGGGTATGATAACAAACTTATCTCTCGATTATATGTTTCATTAGTATATATATCTGCGAGAACCGTATCAAAAGTCTCGGGCCTTTGAAAGACAAGGTTTCCACTTTTGTGACTCTCTTAGTTCCAGCTAGTCATTGCCTGAGCAGTCGGCCAGGAGCCTATTCAAAATTCTCTCAGAGAACTAGAATTAAATGCAGCTCAAAAGGCATGTGAAGCTCAGGATGCTTTAAGGAGTACCTTCCATGATATTGATATTATTTGGGAAATCCACAACCACAGAGGACCACATCAACAATACTATTGTTTGCACAGACCAAGGTTGTTACTAGAGTGGCCTGAAAGAAATCCCAGCATCTATTTTCCTGACAGTGATTATGATTATTCTCGCTACAAAAACTTATGGTGGGATTTCTTACAAAAAGAAAATGAACTAACCCTGATCAAGTTTGCAAATGTAAACACTGCCACATCAGGAAGACCTCCAACTTGGCTAGTCGAATGGTGGAAAGCATTCAGAGTTAACAAAAGCGTAGTTGATCTAGAACTGATATGTTCCATGAGTAGTCTCCCACTTCAAAGAGTACAAAACCTCTACCAATATGGACCTAATGATGGAGAAATCTTATGTAATTTTATTTTAAATCACCACTAATGGGTCAATAAAACCAGAACTTCCATCCAAATGATGAATGGACAACTAGTCATAGTACGCAAACTCTATACGAAGATGTGGGACACATTGAGATGTGAAGAAAAATTTCATACTCACATTGAAAATGACTAATAAGTCTATCATGTCTCACTGGCTAACAATGGTATCATTCGATTTCCGTGGGTTCACATTACGAACTCCACTTTGTACAAACTCTTGTCATTTATCTGTCGCAAGGAATCTTGGAAACCCAGAGCACTTCTCTGGCTTTTGGCGTGGTTTGACCCACATTTCTAAGGTAATTCCAAATATGTAGAAAGATGATTAGAATCTTGGTCACATGGCTCTTGCATGTTCTCTCCGCCAAGTATACAATAAATATAGAAAGTAGATTTGATTCTTAGGGGAATAAGTCAAATGTATTTTCAAAAAATGATTCCTTTCTCCAAAAACTTGTATATAAGGAGAAGGGAGGTTCATAGCAAGGGTCTCAGTTTTTGGTAAGTCCGAGTCTTCTAAGCTCCCTCTCTTTGAGCTTTGAGTCTTTCTTTTAAGTTGCTTTGATAAGCCTGCGTGATTCTGGCTCGACCATCACAAACCTAAAGTGGCAGGAGCATTTAGTTTCAGCCTATCAGTCTGTGCATAATGTTTTGAGAGAGAGCAGCTTGTGCTCAAATTCAAGTCTGTAAACCCATGTCATTTTGGCTCATACAATACAAATCAGATTTTGCATGTTTATCTCTGAAAATTTTCTATTCTCTTGTCTTTGTGTTTTTTTATTTCTATTTGCCTACTAAAGCGATTGTTGGAAGTTCACTAGAGGTTGGTGCCCGAAAGTTCACTAAGAAGATTGCCGGAAGTTCACTTGGGTCCTGAAGAGTGTCATGGTAAGTCCCTCTAGGCAGGTGGCCGCTAAGGGCTGTAAGGCGTTGTGTTGTTCGAAGGTTCAAGATGGGATTTTCTTGGGTTCACCTAGGGGGTTGCCAAGTTCAAGCTGAGATCACAAAAGAAAGCATCTGCAAAAGAAGAAAAGCAAAGCCAAGCAAGCAAAACAAGCAAAGAAAACCTTTCAAGATTCATTCTCCATCGGAGGAAGCCTCTGTGTTACAAAATTAGATCAGAGATGGATATAGTTTGGACAAGGCAAGAAACAAGTGGGGTGAGGATAGGTCGTATGAGAAAAGGGGAAAGGATTTTTCTTGCTGACTAGTTTCTGCAGAATGTGGCATGAAATTCTTGTTGTGCTTTCCACTCATAAAAGGAAATCCAGACATCCTTTTCTTTCATATAATTTTTCCATGCTATTGACAAAGCTATTTTTTCTTTGTCTGGTGTAGATTTTGAGAATTGCTCAGCATTAGGATGAGTAAAGACATCCCAATTTAGCATGAGTTTTATCCAATCTTCTTTTACATGATTTTTCTTTCACCCTCTCATTAGGGTAAGGAATTTTCTTATTTCTGGTATTGTCGGTCTTTTTAAATCCTCTAGAATAGAATGGAAAGGATAAATGTACAGGTCGGGAGAAGGAGAGGTTATCACTAGCATGTGATTGTCATGGGGAAAAGGAATTTTTGAACATTGAGGGTGTGGACAAGGATCTTTTGTCGTAGAGCTGGGAGGAGGAAAGTTTGTTCTTGGATTATGGAATTGGTGTTCAAATTGGATTTGGTTGTCTTCTGTGGTTGTGGATAGGCTTGAAAGAGTTACCAATTTGTGACAATCTAAGCATTGGATAGAGTAGGGGACTTGTCCCAGTGAGGAAGCTAGAGGTTGGAGAGAGGGATGTAAGCACAAAGTCGTAGATGGTGGAGAAGGTGTAGAAAGTCCACCATGCTTAGTATGCAAGCTCTGTTTTGAAGGAGGGAAAGAGATCACAGCAGAAGAAGGTGCTTCTTGTATGTGTGCAGAGGTGATGGTATGTTGGATGGGGTTTCGGGGAATGTCTATAACCCAGTGAGAGGGAAAAGAGAGGTTTTCTCATTTGATGAGTTGATGTTCCATTTTTTGGTTGACAGGGTTAGTGAGGATGAGTGTACCGGACTGAGAATTTTCATTGGGTGTATGTAACATAGCAAGGTATAAAGTGTTGGTATGTCAAAAGCAACTACAAGAGTGGATAGAAATATTAGTGAGAGTATTACGCATGTCAATGCCAGTAGTGCAGATTTGGAGTTTAGGAATATCCTCAAGGTTTTCATCAAAAGTATAGACTGAGAAATTTGGATATCAGTCAAAGTATACAGGTCCATTTGATAAGGGCGCAACAATGCCACCAATGAGAGAGTTGGTAAATTGGTTGTGAGTCATGTCTTTGATGGTGCAGAGGGCATAGGCATCTTTCCCTTATGTACTAAGGCATTGATGCCTACTCGGATACAACCAAAATGAATATAGTTTGTTTTATGTTTCTTTGCTTCAGCTTGGATTTATTTAACATTGAGTAAGGAAATGGTTTGACTTACATCACTGTTTTGTTGGATATGGCCGATTGATTCTTTGACAAAAACTCTGGTAATGGCACAGAGATGAAACATGTTCAAATCACTATATACTTGGTTGGGAGAGATATC
This sequence comes from Picea sitchensis, assembly GCA_010110895.2. Classification (NCBI taxonomy): domain Eukaryota; kingdom Viridiplantae; phylum Streptophyta; class Pinopsida; order Pinales; family Pinaceae; genus Picea; species Picea sitchensis. The sequence continues at coordinate 14,951 of SNQJ01S0180030.1, read as the reverse complement.
GGGTAATCTCCATGTGGTTTGAGGTTGTGACTCAACTACTTCTATATTGGCCTGGTTTAAACATTCAACATTATTATCGGAGAACATGGAGCTAAAGTTACTTTCAGAAGTACTGCATTCAACATCCCTTACTTCTTTAAAAAACATAGAACGATTAAATTTATTATTAAAAATAACAAATTATGTTTTCTAGTATGTTTATTATTAAAGAAATAGTAAGGAGAATTTATTCATTACATACAATAATTCCACCCATAACAAAACCTAAAGTAGTGAAATAGTTGGACAAATGGCATAGACTTGAAGTAGTTGGACAAATGACATAGACATGAAGTAGTTGGACAAATTTGCCACTAATTTATCATAATAAGAAACCATAAATGTCATCCATTTAAACTTTCAAATGACAAAATATTTTTCGTTTCTCCCTATTTCTCTAAGTTCTAAGCACTTCACTAATAAAACTAACCCACTATTACATTTAAAAATACTTACATTAGTTTTACTACAAATAATAGTAAGTTATAAACCAATTATAAAACCATACAATTGTTTTATAATACTTATATAATTGAATTTCATAAATATATAAAAATACTTTAATTTACTAAAATTAATATTAAAATAACTAAATTAAAAATATATATTATAAATAAAAATATAAATTAAAACATTTTAAAATACGGTAACGAGAAGTTTTCTCACATTTTAAAAAATACCTTGTATGGACCTCCATGGATGGATTGCAAGGTCATAACTAGGATCAAAGAATGAAAACAAGTGTCTTACAATCCTATTGAAACTTCTCAAGCTCAAGAGCATTAAACACGTCCTTAAACCAACATTTGGGAACTGTGTAGAGTGTCTTTGTCCTCTCAGAGAGATACATATGCCATCAATAGGTATTGTGCACTGAAAATGGGTATTGAGGCATAAACATTAGGGGAGAAACAATGGCCTTAATCCCTCATTGAACACGTTGTCCCTGAGCCAGGTTGTTCCCTCTCACACACAAACGCAAGGCTCAATGATGGGGCATAATGTGTAGGAGCACCTTCATGTGCCACTCTAGGCCTTCAAGCTAGTCCTCGGGCCAGAGGGGGTTACCCTCAAATGTCCTAAAATCATTATTATTTCCTATCACATAATAAAAGTTTGGTCTATAAAGCTTCAATTGGATTTATTATAGGGGAAAGGTGGTGCACGATGACGTATTTGCAATTTATGTTAAAAAAATAAGGTTTTTAATTATTGTTTGGGGGTCATCAAGAAGCCAAATGACAAGGCATATTTAATAAGCCTCAGCCATAGGAATGATTTTTTGAACCATGGGCATCATAGTCTAGTTTTTCTTGACAAATAACTCGGAGAAAATGAACAAATATGAGCTTAAGAGGAGGTTGGGCTACTTTTCTAACATACATTCATCATCCAAAAAACAAAATGGGCAAGGAAATCATAGATCCATTGGTTTATTCAAAATCATGCGAGATAGAAAATGAGGATGGAAAATTAATAACTTGATTGAATCTATTATTTCACCAGTGGCAACAACCTTACTTATGATTACACAATAAACCCAACAATTCATTTACAAAATAACAAGAACAACCTTACTTATGATTACACAATAAACCCAACAATTCATTTACAAAATAACAAGACTAGGGTGGGGCCAAAAAAAATCAACTTTGAAACAACCATTTATTTGAGACAACCTTGGCACCAAAAGGAATATAAAATGTCAATATTGGTCCTAATTGCCTCCCTTTCACAATTTATTACTTAGATAATGTTTACATATAGAAAAGGAATGAAAGAAGAGAAGAAGAAGAAGAATCAATTGCTTTTGCAAAATTAATGATACTTCGAGTGGATAATCAATTTATGGTGACCTCGTTTCTCTATTTCACCCTCTTTTGTTGTTGACTCGAACCTTTAATGCTTGTAGATGAGAAAAATATATTTATCATAGAATATTGGGAGAAAAACATGAACACAAAAATTAGTTCAAAGTTTGTTATTCCTCCACCAATAAGAATGCTTCATTCTCTTGCACTTTTGTCAAATTTAATTAGAATATTAGCTTTTTAGCCCTCCCCAAATTTGTGGTCAAATTTGAGGCTAATTTGGGTATACTGCATCTTACTCCCCTTTAATTATAGTGACTTTCTTGACAATTTATTGAAAGCTTTATTTATAGTGACTTTCCTCACAATTTATTGGAAGCTTTAGTTCATTTGTTGCCCAAACTAACTCCAAATTTGACCTCTTCTATGCCAAATAGAAACTCCTAAAATGAAAACAATCATTTTGATGAAAGAATGAATAGAATTAAGACTCATTTGGTTTTCTTTAGCTTTCACAATATGGTTGTAGTAGCTCTTGTAGTAGGCAAAAATAGAACCCAACACCTACAATGACCTTTTATAACCTAAATCCACTTTTTAATATAATACCCACTTTAAACCTTATAATTTTAAATTCACTTATCATAGTGCAGAATGGAGGCTCATAGTACATTAGAGAGCGTGGATAAACATAACTAAAAAAATCCTTGTTAAAGCACCCCCATCAAGGGACCCACCACTATCCACATGCATTCTTGACTTTTCTTCATTTTATGGCTCAACCCATCCACACCAAATTATATGGACGTTGAACAAAGTTTATAAGATAATACATGGACCACTTTATATTTTATATTCATAAAGTTGAGCCGTGGGCTCCATGCTCCAATGTTGGATATTTTATAAAATTCCTTATATTCAAAGGTTTTATTAATGGAGCAGACGATCGACCCGCTTAACGACTTGCAAATGAAGTCAAAGTTGATGTGCGCCCACGACTTTCGAAGAGAAGACCCCATCAATGGTGGACTCCACGGTGGGGCCTCATCCGTCATTCGCGGCGAATAACATGTCAACTTGGATTGATTTTCGGGGTGTCAAATAGATATCCTTGGTCTTAGCGGGTGGTAAACACAATCATTACTACTTGTTTTTACTCTAAGAGTAGAAAAATATTTGTAAATATTCGAAATCTTTTCTTTTATATAATTCAATATGGCCACTATACATTTCCATTAGTTTTCTTCCTTTATTGTATCTTACCTCTCCCTCCTTTAGTCGACAACACATGTGAGTGCACAACATTATTATAATTGCATTTTTTTTAAATCTTTTACATAATATTGGTAAGAAAAGAGTGAAATTAGGTTGAATCATTAAGCTAATCAAGTTGAGTCTATGCTCTCACCATATAAATGGTATGTATTTTTGTTGGTTATTACTAAATGTCTTTAAGATTCTTCTAATTTTTTATTAAGTGTTTATACTATTTCAATGCCATTTTAGGTATGCTTTTTCAAGTTTTTTTTTAACAAATTAAAAATAAAATTTATATTACTTTATTTAAGTGAGAAATTATTATTATAAACCTACTATATTTATTATTGAAATATATTTCCAAAATAGTATGAGTTTAATTGGTTGAACTATCCACCTAAGCATGTTATTGAAAAGGAGATTATATGTCACAGTTTCAAATCTAGTCGAGTCTCTCATGGTTACTAGCTTCTATTGTGGCTTGCAATTGAGCCACCCTCCATCTCAATATTTTGTGGAAGAGCGGGGATCCCACAAGGTGAAATATTGGTTGAACTAGTACAAAAACAACATCTAAGAAGAGACATTTCAACGAAAAAAACAAATAGATTTCTTGAACAAACAAAGAACCTCAATATTCATATGTAGTTCTTCAATGTGAAGCAGAATTGAAAGAACCTAAGAATTCATCAATTTACCTTCAACAACCATAGCAAAAACCAAATCAATAAGGTTATATAAACTAAACATAAATAGGTATGAATGCTACTGGAAACACTTCACCTTCTTTTTACTCAATTATGACTATAGCTCCAATAGAACCACAAAGTTCCTACTTAGACTAGGAATCTACTGCCATGTTTAATTCTCTAAAAATGTGCATATATGAGACCTTTTCAAAGTGCTCTTCTAACCTTTGTAGCTGAACGAAAATAGGGCATGAAACCAAATTTTGAATTGCAATCCTACCATTCATCTAGTCCATAACAAGCTTAGAATCAACATAAACATGTCAGTGGGAAACATCATTTTCCATAGTGCATTAAAGTAATAACATCAAAGTATTTGATTCCACAAAATTGTTTGAACCATCACCAATCCCATCTTTAAAACATATCTTTTGAGAATCGTATAAGAACAATATACCACATGCCCCATATAATCCAAGATTTCCGTACTTAGTTGGACCATAAAAGAAATCCCAAACCTAAGTTTTATTAATCACTAAGGCCTCGATCTATTTGGGTGGATTGATCCTATTAAATGACCATATGCCTAGATAGGTGAACTTGGTCTAAGATGACACTTGAAAAGTTGGAATGTCCTTGCCTTGAAATATCAATGCATTTCTTGTTAACCAATTTTCCAAAGATATGGCATGGGAGAGATCCATGTGATTTTTTTATCCTATATCCTTCAACACGTGATTTAAAAATTATTCCATAGAATTCCCTTACTAAGAGCAAGGACCATGTCTTAGTGACAGTGCATGAGATCACAATCTTTGGGAAAAATAGCAATGTATAGAGAGGTAGTTTATGTATTTTTCTGCTCTTCTGCATAAAACACAATAACCAAGATCCTACCAACTTTTCCTGTGTAAAAAATCCCAAGTGAGAGTCATATTCATAAGAACCAACCATAAAAGCACCCTATTGTTTAAGGGTGCTTTAAATTTCCATATAGCCTTCCACCACCATGGGATTCCCATGGCACCTTTTCAAAGAACATGGCCTTGTATCCAAGGCAAGAAATATAATTACCAAAGATCATATTTTTAGACACAATAATGTGTCCTCCTCTGTTGAAATATTGCAACTGCAAAGAGTATTCTATTTATGATTGAGTCATTATTAATTAGATCAATCTCCTTTTGTGGATTGATCATGTCGGGCATTGTAAATGACCAAATCCCCTTTTGTGGATTGGTCAAACCCTAACCATATTATGATAATTAAGAATTCATCCCACGGGCCTAATTAAAGTGGTTTTAACCACTAAGAAGAGAAGTTGCCCCTGCCAAGTGAAGAGACACATTTCCAGCGCACCTGCCAGCTAGTATAAATAAAGGAGGCTAGCGCCTCATTTTTTCACTCACTCATTCACTCATCAAGTGCACAAGTTTGGAGAGTTGCAATTGGGAGAAGAAGGAAGAGAGAGGTGCATTGCTCAGTGTTGGATATTCTCTAGTGTTTTGGTTTATTGTCTTGGCATTGTATTGGCTATCTACATGAAGGAAGTTTTGTTGGGTTTTCTTCCCCATGAGGATTTCCCAAGATAAATGCTATGTATCTTGTGATTGTGTTTCTCTCAATGATCCTACCTATGCTATGGTTATCTAGTAAATTGAAAATGAACCTAATAATAGCTCAAAACTTAACATGGTATCAGAGCTAAACTGAAGAGAGCACCTTTCATTGGATAATCAATCTCTAGAATCTCTCAATTCAAGGACCAACTAGAAGCAATTGGAGATACCCTAGATGAAGATGAACTCATAATGACATCTCTTAATGGTCTCACAAGACCTTGGGATGCATTCATCCAAACCATTTGTGCTAGAAAAAAAAATACAATTTGGCAGTCTGTATGAAGAATGTGTTCAAGAAGAAGCAAGAGTAGCTAACCGAGAAGCAGTACTTTCAAGAGATGAAGATCAAGCCCTAGATGCTCATGCTAAAGGAGGAAAGAAGAGGTCTCACTTCCATAAAGAGACTCATCAACATAAGGAACCTCACCCTCCAAAGAGATTCCAAAGGTTTCAGAAAGGTCAAAGAAGAGAAAGAGATTTCTCCTCTTATTAATGCTACCATTGTGATAAGATGGGACATATTGCTAAGAATTGTTCAGCTAGAAGAGAAGAATACAAGAAGAGAAACAAAAGGCACCATGCCCATACAGTTGAACATGAAGAGCCACCCACAAAGATGATTAAAGAACAGATTGAAGACTATGTCTTAATCTCTACCCTCTCAAGATCAGTGTCACCTGGTGAGGATACTTGGCTCATAGATAGTGGTGCTTCCAAGTACATGACAGGTCAAAGAGACATTCTCTCTATCCTTATAGAAAATAACTTTCCCCAGAAAGTTACACTTGGAGATGATTATCAATTCCCTATCAAAGGTGTGGGAGATTCCAATTACAAACTTGATTCAAGAACCCCAATGAAGATGAAGGATGTACTATTGTACCAAGTTTGATAAAGAACTTACTTTCTATCTCATCTTTAGACAAGAAAGGCTTCAAAGTTGTTTTCATAGATGGAGAAGTTCTTATGTGGCCTAAAGGAAAAACCATAGAAGATGCAATTATTATTGGAACAAAAGAAGGTGGCTTGTATAAGCTAAAATTTCAACCAGTTACAGCCTTGACTCATTCCATTGAAAGTCCATGTGAAATTTGGCATAGAAGACTAGCTCATATCAACTACAAGGCATTGCCATATGTGAGCAAGGTAGTCACAGGTCTACCAGTATTCAAAGTTGATCATGAAGGTGTGTGCAAGGGATGTGCACAAGGAAAGAAAATAAAGAATCCTTTCCTAAATAGAGAGAGTAAAGCAGAAGGAGTCTTGGAACGCATCCACTCATATGTCTATGGCCCGATGCCATTAGCCTCTCTTAGTGGGTATGTATACTATTTGTCATTCATTGATGATTATTCTCGCAAAACCTGGGTTTACTTTTTGAAATCAAAAGATGAAGTGTTTGGTAAATTCAAGGAATTCAAAGCCTTGATAGAGAATCTCTCTGAAAGAAAGATCAAGATACTCGGAATAAATAATGGATGAGAATACACCTCAAATGAGTTTATAAGATTTTGAAAATATGCAAGGATTAAGAGAGAGCTCACCACCCCCTACAATCCTCAACAAAATGGTGTAGCAGAAAGAAAGAATAGAACTATAATGGAAGTAGTGAAGATTATGATCCATGATCAATATCTTCCAATGCACTTATGGGAAGAAGTAGTAAGAACAACAGTGTGTGTACAAAAAAGATTATCCCATAGTGCACTTGGGTTCAAAACCCCCGAAGAGATGTTCTCCGAAAAGAAGCCAGAAGTAAGCCATATCAAAATATTTGGTTGTCAAGTATTTGTACACATTTCGAAAGAAAAGAGAATCAAGCTGGACCCTTCAGGAAAGAAGGGAATATTTGTTGGATATTGTGAGGTCTCCAAGGCCTTTAGAATTTACATACCAGGTTACCATCATATTGAGATCAACAAAGATGTAACCTTTGATGAAGATGCAACACCCAATAAATCAAGGAGATACCAGCTTGAAGAAGTATATGAAGAAGAATCTGTAGCTCCCCAAGTTGTAGAACCAGTGAGGGAAGTCGCAGTTTCCCCTGATGATGAGATTCATGATTACCATGATATGATAGAATCTCAAGAACCTCCCAAGATGATGATCTCTCACAAGAGAAATCTAGCTTGGGCAAGGGAACTTATTCAAGATGGAGAGAAGTATGGTGCCCCCGAAGGAACCATGAGACAAGTTAAGAAACCTAAGCCATTCTCTAGTTTTATGGCTTTGATGTGTGATCTCATAGAGAAGGAGCCTACTTTATTTGAAGAATCCATTCAGAAGAAAGAATGGGAAGATGACATGATAGAAGAATACCAATCCATTATAAAGAATGATTTATGGGAAATAGTTCCCAGACCGAAGAGGAAGGATGTGGTATCTTCCAAATGGCTATACAAGATCAAACATGTTGTTGATGGAAGTATTGAGAAATATAAAGCAAGGTTTGTAGCTCATGGATTTTCTCAAAAGGAAGGCATTGATTATGAAGAGATGTTTGCTCATGTAGCCAGATACACTTCAATCAGAACCAACATAGCCCTTGCAGCTAAGATGAAGTGGAAGTTACACCAGATGGATGTGAAAACAACCTTCTTAAATGGTGTCATTGAAGAAGAAGTGTGCATAGAACAACCTCAAGGGTTTGAGGTTGAAGATAGAAAGACACGTGTTTGGAAGTTGAAGAAGGCTCTGTATGGATTGAAGAAATCTCCTAGAGTTTGGCATGGAAGACTTGATAGTTTCCTAATGAGCTTGGGCTTTACCAAGAGTAAATTTGACTCTAACCTTTACTTCAATGTTATGAATGATGAGCCTATTATATTGTTGTTGTATGTAGATGACTTATTCTTAACTGGAGAAGAAAATATCATCACTAATTGAAAGAAGAAGCTTGTTGCAGAATTTAAGATGAAAGACCTAGGCCTAATGCACTATTTCTTAGGTATTGATGTTTGGAAGAGCCCAGAGAAGATCTTCCTTAACCAAGGGAAGTATGTAGTTGAAATATTGAATAGGTTTGATATGTTGGAGTGTAAATCCATGAATACACCCATGGAAACAAAGTTGAAGCTCCTAGTTGATACTTCGTCGAAATTTATTAATGCTACACTACACATACAAATCATTGGATCGTTGATGTATCTGATGAACACCGGGCCAGATATATGTTTTGTTGTGAACACCTTCAGCCAGTATCTGGTAGAGACTAGACGTGTTCACCTTATTGATGCAAAACATGTGATGAGATACCTTAAACATACGTTGTACTTTGGTCTCTTCTACAATGGAGATCAAGACTTCGGACTGATTGGTTATACCGATTCAAATTGGGTTGGAAGTGTTTCTAATAGAAAGAACACTTCCATATGTTGTTTTAGTCTAGGGTCAACCATGACTTCATGGCAGAGTAGGAAGCAATCTAGTATTTCTCTCAGCATAGCAGAAGAGGAATACATTGTTGCATGTTCCACCAATTGTGAAGCCATATGGCTACAAAAGTTGTTGACAAGTCTATTTGATCTGGAGATGGAAGAAACCGTGATTCTATGTGATAACTAGAGCTACATAAATATGAAAGGGAACCATATCTTCCATGATAAATTGAAACACATAGAAATCCGGTATCACTACATCCGTGATATGGTGTAGAGAGGAGACATAAAGCTCCAATATGTTAACACAGATGAGCAGGTTGCAGATGTGTTGACCAAGCCTCTGTCTCATGTAAAGTTTGAGCACTTTAGAGACAAGCTTGGTATAGTCCGAAAGAACCTCTCTCGAAAGAGGGAGTGATGTTGATGATACTATGGTATCGTGATGGCCAATAGAAGGTAGCTCAGTTAGGATTTTATATCATAGGGTATGATCATCCCTAGACAGATCCCGAAGGTCTAGTAAGGATGGTCTGTCAGAGTACCCGTGCATGTATATTCTAGCTATGGTTAGTAGTGGTAGCTTTGTTAGGATTTTTATAATCCTAGGGAATCTTATGATTCCTGGGAAGATCCCGAAGGTCCGGTAAGGACGGTCTGTCAAAGTACAACGTGGTATCTTCGTTAGGATTTTATATCCTAGGGAATCTTATGATTCCTGGAAATCTCCTTAGGGACGGTCAGAGTACCACAAAATGTTGTAACACCTGCCTCATTCTGTTGCTCCATGATGATGATGTTGTTTCTCCAACCTTCTTGATGTGATGATGTTGTTGCTCTAGCCTTCGTGTCATGATGATGTTGTTTCTCCAGCCTTTGTGTTGTTATGATGATGTTATTATTGTTGATGTTATTGATGATGATGATGTATTAGTGTTATAATAATCCATGTTGATGCAGATGATGATGATGTCATTCCATCTCCTTGTTGTGGATGATGATATTGATGATGAGAAAAACTTATGATGGTTTATAGATATGCTAGTCATTTTTCTAGATGTTGTTGATGTTGCTGCCCTCTCTCTCTCCTGATGATGTTTTCGAATACCCTTCTTGTTAAGGAGGAGTGTTGAAATATTGTAAATTCAAAGATTATTCTATTTATTATTGAGTCATTATTAATTAGATCAATCCCCTTTTGTGGATTGATCATGTATGTCATTGTAAATGACCAAATCCCCTTTTCTGGATTGGTCAAACCCTAACTATACTATGCTAATTAAGAATTCAGCCCCGAGGCCTAATTAAAGTAGTTTTAACAACTAAGAAGAGAATTCATCCATGCCCAGTGAAGAGGCACCTTTCTAGCGCCTGCCAGCTAGTATAAATAAAGGATACTAGTGCCCCATTTGTTCAATCACTCATTCACTCATCAAGTGCGCAAGTTTGGAGAGTTGCATTTGGGAGAAGAAGGAAGAGAGAGGCGCATTGTTCAGTGTTGGATATTCTCTAGTGTTTTGGTTTATTGTCATGGCATTGTATTAGATATCTATATTAAGGAAGTTTTGTTGGGTTTTCTTCCCCCTGGGGGTTTCCCAGGATAAATGTTTTGCATCTTCTGATTGTGTTTCTCTCAGTGATCCTACCTATGTTATGGTTATCTAGTAAATTGAAAAGAAACCTAATAATATATCAAAACTTAACATCCTCATTGTTGAGTCGGATATGATTATGCTGCAACTTACCTCCAAAAGAGTTACATGGAAGTTGTTGCACCACCTTCAAAACCTATCATGATGATAGTTTTATAACCCTGATACCACATAGAGGATGTTAAAGGATTTTTAGCCTCATCGAGTGAAAAAATATGTCGTTGTGCCTAGAGAGACTCTATCACCTCTTTAGGAAGTGTATAGAAACCACCACCCTTAACCAAAGGATCATCCCCAATTATTACCCTTTCAAAATTCCCAACCATCCAATCAATCCATTTACCAATCAAGGGAAAAAATGTATGTCAAACACCCACTACGACAACCTAGTTTTTCGTCCTTTTTATTCGAGGGAAAGAATCTCTGAGACTTCTATGGGGTCTAGCTCAGACCCTCCCTTCCCTTATCCTCCTCCAAATGACCACAACCTGGCATTAGCTCAAGCACCTTTCACAACTCGCGAGTTGGGAGTCAAGACTCTCGACTCCCCTTTCTCCAAACACCGATACCTGAGATATGATACGAGTATGGCTCCCTCCTCACTAGCGCCTTCTACATGTAACCGTAGGCTAGGCCAAACACTAAAAACACTTGCAATTTCACTAGTTGAGGTGTTGTGCCCTCGTGCTCCTCCTTTGTGAATCCCTGAGATGCGAGAGGTCAACGTTACGTGGACTCTACCAAAGAGACACACACGCGCCACTTGTCTCCTCCATTGTACTCTGCTCACGAGCTGTGTCGTCACTTCCCGTCGCACGTGACCTTCACCCTCGATGTTTCGTGGCCTTAGTGATCAAGGTGCAACTTCTTCATTCTATGAAACCCTGAGCCACGATAAGTCAACAATGGGTTGACTCTTTCCCAGGTGACAAGTGTCCACCACTGGTCACCCGCTTCCACCTTCCTCTGGGCGCTTGTTGTTATGCCACCCGTCAACCATGTGGTCCCCACTTAGGGATGGGCCATGTGTTTGCACGAGCCCTCAACACTCGACACTTCGTGACTTCTACAGTCAAAAATAAACTCTCTCAAGTTCTGAACCCCCGATAGGCGATAACCATGAAAGTTCTGATCCCACGGTTCTCCCGTGGCCTAGATCCAATGACCATGATCACATCGCGATCTCGCGAATCGTGAGTTCGTGCAATCCTACCCTTGACCACCCTAAGTCGCGAGTCAGTGAAATGTTTCCCTCCTGCCGATGCAAAGGCTAAGATCGACGGTCAATAGAGCTCCATCAAATCCTTGGATCTACGGTCCTGGATCCCATCGCTACTTGCGAAGGATGAAAAGGGTCGAGGTGTTAACACCTACTCTCCTTCTCTAGATCCATCAGTATTGAAAGATCTGGGGTATTTCTGAAAGGATTCTGACTGTTCGTCTACCAAATGATAGGGTATTCTCTCTTTCTATAATTGGACTCGCTATCCCTTCTGAGATTGAATCATGAAATTCAACCTCTCGGGGCTTCAAACCCCCATGACTCCAAGACCTTAGAGAGATACTCTTTATTGCATAAGGTTTCCAGGTCTGGATCGCATGAATCCTTTAGACGGTTCTTGGGCAATCGTCCCTAATCTTAGTAGAGTCTCTGGGTAAAGGTTCAGCATGGTTCCAAGGTTTATGGGGTAATCCCCGGGGAAGAGTACTCTCGAGGAGCCTTTCTGGAACATTACGAGAGTCAAGTAAACAAGATGATTCTCAGTGGAGCAAACTCATGCCCCAAACTTAATCCTTTATACAGAAACCAACTATGGCATGTAAGTATATACATGCATCCATTATTTCCAGTCTAAAACACCAGGCAATCATTCTACAAATAAATTATTATGGGCATATAAACATAAGCATTTATTCATGATATTCAAAATACAAGGTATAAAACACTTATCAGATCTACCAGGCGTGATGCAACTGCTGAGAGGGGTGCTCGTTTCCACCCAATCGTAGGCTCAGTGACTCCAACCGGATTTACCACTAGCCACCCTTGAGCTAGACCACGATACTTTGAGGTTCAGTATCCTACTTCCAGCTCAACGGAAGTCAAACACAAAGGTTACTCTCCTTCTTTTGATACATAAAAATAATCCAGGATGAAGGTTACTCTCCTTCTCCTGATAGTCAAAACTCCCTGCATTTCCAGGGTTTTCTCCAGTTCTCTTCCGCGATCCCCATTGCACATGCTCTTATCCCCTTACCGCATTTCCTCTCTTTCCAATTTTGTCTGCAAGGTTGCGTGTGGCGCGAATTTCATCGTCTGTGGTCAGGTCCGAGGGTTGTTACGGATGGGTGGTTCACCCCCATCCCCTCATTAACTCTTCAAGAGCCTCCCCACCTACCAATCTGAAGGGAAATCCATTCTAGGATCAGAGAGCTGCTTTGGTTTTTGAGCAAGTATACACCAGTACGGTACTGGCTCGGTGGAAGTTAACACAACCATTCCAGGTCCCTTCCACCACCTCTCATTATCCATCATGGTCTATTTTAGCACATCCCTCTCCCAGCAGTCATGCAACACATATTGATAACATAATTTACATTCATCGACCTTTTATGCAAAGGTCTGTCAAATCAAACATTCACATCTTTGAGTTTGCCATAGTTCTTGGCCAATATAGTTATTTTTATAGACTGGGGGAAATAGGGTGTTACAATTCCCTCCCCCTTAAAGGAACATTGTCCTCGATGTTCTATCTATCAATATGACATGTATGTACAGAAGTAAACAAAATTGGATATGCCTGTTTCATGGCATCTTCCATTTCCCACGTAGCCTCATCTGGGCCAAAATGTTTCCACTGGCCTATGCAATGGTTCGATTCCTGAGTGGGGTTTCCTTTTTGTCCAGTATGCATTAAGGTTCTGGCAGGAATTCTCCCTCTGGTTCCACCTGGATCACAAACCAATCAATTATATGATTAGAATCATGTACATATTTCTTCAATAATGAAACATGGAGAACATTATGTGCTTTTACTGTGGGAGGAAGTGCTAGTCTATAGGCTACAGGTCCCACTCTATCTATAACATCAAAGGGTCCAAAATATCAAGGTGCCAACTTGGCACAAGCTCCCATCCTCAGGGAACTCTTCCTGGGCCTAAATCTGAGATATACGTGGTCTCCCGTATTGAATTCTCTTGGAGTTCTTTTTCGGTCAGCATAACTTTTCTGTCTGTTCTGAGCGACCTTTAGATTTTGTTTTATCTGAGTCACTTGTTGTTACATTTCTTTCAATATGTCGGGTCCAATAGTAATTCTGTTTACGGGATTACTCCAACTGACTGGAGTGTTGCACGGTCTACCATAGAGGACTTTGAAGGGGCTCATCTTCAGGGATTCCTGGTAGCCATTGTTGTAGGCGAATTCCACCAGTGGAAGGAAATCTTCCCACTTTTGGGTTGATGCATTACATGCATCCTTAGCATGTCTTATAATATTTGGTTCACTCTTTCCGTTTGTCCATCGGTTTGAGGATGATAGGTTGTGCTAAACAGTAATTTGGTCTCTGGACCAACCATCAAGGATTTCCAAAAGTTGGAAGTAAATTTCATGTCTCTGTCAGACACGATCTCTTTAGGCATACCATGTAGTCTGAATATCTCCTTCATGAATATGTTGGCGACACCTATTGCCTTGCAAGTTGACTTGACGGGGATAAAATGAGCAGACTTGCTTAGTTTATCCACCACTACCATTATGGTGTCATTCTATTTAGTCGATGTTGGTAATCCAGTGATGAAATCCATGGAGATGGTCTCCCATTTCCATTCTAGGATTGGTAGAGGTTGTAATAATCTTGTTGGGTGTCGGTGTTCTACTTTAAACTGTTGGCATTCTATGCATTTGGCTAAGTACTCAGCTATGTCTTTCTTCAATCCAGACCAATAGAATTTTTTCCTGGTGGCTGTGATCATCTTTTGGTATCCTGGATGACCAGTATATGGTCTTTTATGTAGTTCATCCATTATGAACCTCTTCAAGTCATCACAATCTGGAATATACAATTTGTTTTTGTAAGTTAGAAGACCTCCATCTATCCTCTGGTAGCTTTCATACTTTATCCCCGTGGGTTCTTTCTCTAGGTACGAGGTCACGGTCTGGAAGAATGTGTCTGTTTCTTGTGCATTCTTGACTCTTTCCTTGATATTCATCTCGCAGGTGGTCACCACTGTCAGGTGAATTGTTTTCATACTTCTGCTAAGGGCATTGGTCACCTTATTTTCCTTTCCCTTGATATGTTTGATTTCGAAATCAAACTCACTAAGAAGGGCCATCCACCTAGCTTGTCTAGCATTGAGTTTTCATTGGTCAAATAGATATCACAATCCACAGAGGTCTGTCATAAGTACAAATTTCCTTCCTAGGAGGTAATGTGTAAGGTAGCTAGAGAGGTAGTGGGGGGGCCCAGAGGGCCCATAGTGATAATAGTGGAGGTCATTC
>SNQJ01S0180029.1:19361-30636 GCA_010110895.2 Picea sitchensis | reverse complement strand
CACGATATCCAACACTTTATTCTTGGCAAGGATGAGGTCAATCCTTGTCTTCCACGCTCTGAAGTTAGAAGCTTCATCTAATTTGTTTTCTGACTTCATAGAGTAAGTCATGGCTTCTTTGACTTGGTCAACCCTAGATTTGACCAGAAACTCAAACTTGACGTCTTAGCTTGCTGAGAGTACCAGGAGGTGCGCTAGGCTGGGGCGCACTAGTCTATCCAGAAATTAGGTCAATCTCTTCACTTAAGGTGCCTCAACGAGAGGATTAGGGTTTCTGCAACTGCACCTGCTAGTAACCCTAGTGACAGTGCTTTGGTAACTGTTCCTGCTAGAAACCCTAGCGACAGTTCTTCAACGAGCTTAGTATCCTTATGGCTATGCTCCCTTCTAGTGGTTAGATTGAATGAAGGAGGTGTGGGCCCATAACCTGTTAGAATATAACGGATGTGCTCGTTTTACCATCGACAATATCACTATTATCACCCAACCATAGGCCGAAGCCACCCTCCGTGCACCTTAACCTTGACAGAGAATCACTTTAGAAGCAAACCCTAGGCTAGATAGCCAAACAAAGGGTAGCGCACCTTTCCCCAAGGATAGCGCACTAAACAAGAGCTGATTAGATAGTCCAAACCATAACCAAGAGATAGTCAAAGCCAAAATGCAATCTGCTAGTTGCAGCCGCTGCAATGGCAGCTCTCCTCCAAACTTGTGCACAAACTAGGCAACTGCAATGCACACAAGTGGTGCTCTGCAATTCTGAGAATGCCTGCCAAAATGAAGACTGGCCTCCTGTATTTATACTAATTCTGGCTAACTGCCTAGTCCGACTTCTCATTCTGGGTGTCTATTTACTTAGTATATAATATTTCTTCTGGTCGACTTCTTCTCTTGTTGGCTAATAACCTAATACCAATTATCCTCTTGAGTCGACTTCTCTTCTAGGGTTATTAGCCAACTCATTAGGGTTTCTTCTTGCTTCCTAGAATATTCTATTCTCTTCAGGTTTACACGTGGAGGTAAATACCTCCTGCAACTACCATAATATTAACACATCTAAGGGTTTTGAAGATAGATTTCAGATCTGAGAATCTTCCTCATCATCCACATAAAACCTCTAATATTTTTTGTTTTGCTTTTCTGTTCATATTCCTCTATATTTGGGTGAATGTGTGTTCTAAAATAGACCAAAAACGAATATATATACTGCTGGTTTTACACTTAAAATTTCTGGTTTCCACTAACATAAATTTTCTGAAGATTTTTTGTAATTTCTGCAGCTTTTCCAGAAAAAACTTGCTGTTTTTTTGCAGGTTTGTGACAGAAACGTGGAAGAAATGGGCCATTTAAAGTCAAGTAAACTCCTCCTAAGCAAGGGTATTGAATACCCCCTTCTTCTTCTCCTTTCTCAAGTTATAAGCAAGCCCAAGAGAATCTCTAGGGCTTGTATTTCTCAAGCAAATTAAAATTTCTGCATTTTCAATTTCTAGTTTGCCTACACCTAGGAAAGAGTTTGGCCAAGCCAACCATCCTATATCGTAAGACTAGTTAATTAGTTTTATTTTCAGCATTGTCTTTTCATTTCTAGTTTGCCCCACTTGTCCTTAAGACAAGGTTGTGTGGCTAGAATTAGTTTATTTTCAAGTCTTTTAATTCTTTATTGTTTGCCTACACCTAGGATAGTGTTTGGCCAAGCCAACCATCCTATATCGTAAGGCTAGGTGATCAGATGATGGTTTATTGCTTCTAGTTCTTGTCTTTCATGGTTTATCTTTAGATTTTAGAAGCTCATTTCATTTCTTTGCTTAAGCCGTGGAGATTTAGTAACTTACTTGTGTTTTTCAAGCTATTTCTTTCTTTCCAAGTTTTACTTTGCTTTCAAGTTCAATCACTTAATCTCTTTCAAGCTTAAGCAATTTACTTTAATTCACTTTTCAAGCACTTTACATTGCAAGCACTTAACCCAACTTAACTTAACCAATTCTCGAGGCTCAACTTACTTTAGATCCATAGGGTTTCAATTTATCTAGTTAATTAGAGCACCTTTTACTGTCTCAACTTTGCCACCAAAAAATGAACCTAAGGAAGAAGCAGGGGGTGCTAGATCAGGGATGGTCTCACGACACTAGGTGTCCCCCTTGTGGAGTACTTTTGTTCCCGGATTGACCTGTGGAGCTAGGGTGTGGCCTTGTTTGCCTCACTTCTTGAGCACCCAACAATATTTTTGGTATAAGTGGGGAGAGTTCTAGGGAAGTCACATAGTTTTATGATTCACACTTTAACTTAATCAACTTAATCAATCCTAAAAATTAATCCACCTCAACTTGGTATAATTTCTTAATCTTTTGATGGTTTATGCTCTTTAATTTTGCAAGCATTTCACTTAAGTTACTTTACATGCAATTTTATTTGAATTTTGAACACTTATGGATAATTAACTAGTAGTTGCGCATCTCTTGCCTATGGAGGCTTTTACTTGCTTTATCTATTGTACATTTGAAGTTGCACACTTGCCCCTGGAGGCTTTTACTTGCTTTATCTTTCACCCCTTGAAGTTGCGCATCTTGTGGAGGCACTTCTTGTTTGGGTTTGTAGTTGTGTTGATGCCATTGAAGGCAACCCCTTGAAGTTGTGCATCTTGTGGAGGCAGTTCATTGTTTGGGTTGTTGGCTTGTTGTGTTGTGGTGATAATTTCTTGAGTACTCTTTTCTTTCCCTGCACAAATCAAGTCAAGTTAGTGTTTGCTTTCCTTTCTTGTTCATAGTTGTATATTGTTGTATCTATAGTATTCTTTGTATTCTTTTGTATAGATAGTTGTTTTATTTACTTGTATCTAATTCAATTGTAAATTGTGTAAAGTAATTCTTTTGTATCTAATTGTAATCCTTTGTAAAGTTTAATCTCTTTAACTTTAGTTGACCCCATTGCCCAACCTTAGACACTAGTCTTAGTTGAGTTAGGGAAAGGGCTTGCCTTTGCATTGAAATCTTGCACTTCGCATTGTTTGCTTTTCATATAGGCTAGAGTCCCCTAACCTTCTAACAATTAAAATTAACTCCTAGACATAATCTCTTAACTCACATAGTAACTAGGGTCTACCCCCCTTGGCTTCCCAAGGAGTAAGCCTCGACGGAAGAAGGTCAAGTCAAGGTGACAGTGGATCGAGACTTAGTCCACGTTTGCAAGTGTGTACAAGGACGGCAACATACCATACACCACGTACACCACTTCTCATGATGCACTACCAAACATGGTGTAAACATTTTCGAAGTAACCCTGCAAGCAACAACTATAATATTTTGTTGATTTGTGATTGATCATGAATCATTGATAATAATTTTTTTTGTTGTTGATATTTTCTATATTTTGTGGGTGTCCTATATGTTTTGCACCTTGCCATCTCCCTTGCTGCCCCCTAAAATAGTGGGGGTCTCTCCAACCATCTAGGAAACTTGTCCCCCCATCTTCCCATTCTCAAATCTCAGCAAAACATAGATTTACATTGAACTGATTCTTCCTTGTGTTGGACCTGTTGGACCATTGTTCCAATTCATAAAATGCATTATATCTTTGAGAATTCATTTGACACATGTTGTAGTTCCTTTGTATTTCCGTTTACAGCGCCATGAAAATGTAGGTTTATGTTCTTACAGCCTTTACAAGACATTAAAAGAAATTAGTTTGCTGAAACATTCTCAAACATATGTAGCAGAGTTTTCAAAGGTGCAATATTTTCAAGATTTTGATGCATATTTTGCAAATAGTTATCCATAAACCGTTTCTTATAGGAACAGCCTCTTTCTTGGTTTGGTGCATTCTCCAGGTATATAATGGAAAAATTTACTTCTAAAGCACAAAATGCATCTTTTAGTGTAGTTTATTAATATTTTTTTGCTTATTAGTGGTAAATTACTTCAGGTGGTAGCCATTGGGGAATGTGGCTTGGACTATGATCGTCTTCAATTTTGCCCTGCTGATGTTCAAAAACAGTGAGTTTTTCCCAAGAAATTTTTTGCATATAATTTTATGTGATAAATTATATTTCTGTTAAGGAATATCAAGTTGTAGTCCAGAATAACTGCTTCTGAAAGTTGATTCAGTACTAAGCAAGCTGTTTCTCTTTTCCAAATGTAGGTATTTTGAAAAGCAGTTTGAATTGGCTGATGCCTTGAGACTTCCCATGTTTCTTCATATGCGTGCAGCTGGAAAAGACTTTTGTGATATTATAGAACAAAATAGGCATCGGTAAGGCTGTTGAGTTATTAGGAATCATGTTGTATTGGAAATTAACCACTAATGATCATTCTACCCTTACAAAAAACTCACAACATCCTTTCAATTGGCTATTGCACCATGCCATATCTGTCATGCCCTTGTTAATATGCTTTTGTGCAGGGCAAGCTCTTTTTTAGGTGGGATTGTGAGGTGCTGTGATAATCTGTCTATAGAATAATTCTGTAACTGTGGAAATTTCTATGGCTGTTTATTGCTGAGAGTCCTTAGAATTATGCTTTGGAAGTTGAAGGAGAGATGATGATAGTGTAGTCAAATGTGTACAAATCAATATTGCAGAACCGGCCAATTAATTGGCAAGTTCTGCTTGAAGCAATTAATTGGCCCCTAAAATTGCCAATTTTTTGCAGTCTGTAAAACATCATGATCCAGATGTTTTCTTGAAAAGATTGGCAGCTGTAGTGGAAAATTCAATTAAAAGGCAGATTTTCTGCCTCATTTTTTACTGTTTACCATTTTTTGCGAAGTTTTCCTTTTTTTTGCTGAGTCGTTCCTGAGTCAACGATTTGGGACCCTTGCCGGTCTTTTGCTGAGTCCAAGTTCTGTAACACTGGTACAAATAGATATGAAGATATGAAAGAAACATAGAACATTGTATATATCCAGAGGGATGGGAAATTACTATCTAAGTTGAAGAATTACATATTATGTAGTATCCCTTGATAGCTGCCCGATCCAACTTGACCTTAGACAGTTTCATGCATGTGGTAAACTTTTTTCCTTGTGTTCATATTTTAGGGTTCCATGAGTTAGTTAACTGACAGGCTTGAGCATAAATGAAGGGGAATTGGAGATGTTTCACTGTTTTCTGGATATCAACTAGACTAAACACATTCTTTGACCTGGCAGATTTATTTCAGGGGTAGCTCACTCTTTCACTGGATGTGCAGAAGATCGTGACCAACTTCTGAAGTTTGACAATTTATTTATAGGTGAGCCCACTGGCATATGATCTTGACTAGAGGTTCTTTTCTAAGTATGCCATGATATCATTACAGGTTTTGTTCCATCAGAAAACAAAAAGTTGAAGGCAAGCTAAATCTATCAGATTCCCTTTAAAATCATTCTTTCCATGAGAGTCTTTTTTATTGATCATTTTCATCTCTAGCGGTAATATATGCTTGCTCTTGTAATTGATGATCAAAACCTAAGTGACATTTCTTAGAATAAGCGGTGTAGCTCCCAACAATAAAGCAACTTCCCACATTTTAGAGCTAGGGCCTTGACTAACTTAGCTTTGGTACTTTTTGCCATCTCTTTGAGGTGTGTTCTATAAGTAATCATGTATAGATTTGCTATGCTTTGGAAGGATTCATGGCAATAGGAATGACTGCCTAAAAATATTGGGAGCTTCTATCTCATTGAGGTTCCCCTTCAATACTCTCTGCTTATCTGTTGGGAATCGGTGTTGTACTTTGATTTTCTAGTCTTGTATGTTTACTAATACACTTTCAGTGTCTTGCAGGTATAAATGGATGTTCCTTAAAGACAGTGGAGAATCTTCAAGTTCTAGCTGGCATTCCTCTAGAGAGGATGATGATAGAGACAGATGCTCCATACTGTGAGATAAGGAGTACTCATGCAGGAGCCCGTTATATAAAATCAATGTGGTCTTCCAAGAAGAAAGAAAAGTATGATCCTGGTTGCACTGTTAAAAATCGCAATGAACCTTGCTTTGTCAGGTAAAATCGATTGTCATATATATGCATTTGAAGATGCATAGATGTGTCCTGCTGTAATTCTGTCCTTTGTGTACTTTGAATTATTATCTTTTTAAAACTGAATTTTATATTTTATATTGATCTCAAGGATTACATATCGCATGTTGGCTGAGTTATTCTTCAGCATATGCTGAATATGAGGTATAGAGGTCAGTATAAGATGGATAAAACCTTATAGACAGAGGTCTGCTTGACAAGTATTCCTTGTCTTTGTCAGATGAAACAGGAAGTTATGGGTGCAATATGTGTAATGAGCTTTTGACAATTCATTTGCTTATCTAGGCTTCTTGATCAAAATATAACTGATAGTTGAGTATCAAATTTAAATTAAATAACTTCAAATGGTATATAATTTTTGAGTTTCGATATTTGCAGTGATACCTGGAAACAATTCCTGGTCAGCCAGGTATGCATTTCTGGTATCTGGAACATTTCCAGGTGACGAAACCTGGTATGGAAACACTCTGGAAACGATTGTAACATTTCTGGCAGTATCTGGATACCAGAAACTACTCTTTCTGGCTTCCATGCTTTTATTTGATATTTTACAAAAAATAAAAAAAAGGAGCTAAGAAAGGGTTTGGTGGCCCACATGATGGCATCCCAACTTTAAAAACGAAGTAAGAGGGAAAATCAAGAGAGAATGAGGATTTGAGGGAGATCATATTTCATTTCATTTGGCCATTTTCATTTTGACAAGCACACTTTTTAGACAGCAGCGGCAAATTTTTGATAGTAAAGGGACAAAATCAGCTTCAGATTTCTTCTAAAGGAGATTTTGTTTTGTTAGTGTGGAAGGATTTTCTTTGTTTTTTTCTTGTTGCAACAGTTTTAATTTCATGGATGGTGAGGGTTTTGTGTTATCTTTTGATTGCTCTGAAAGTGTTTACACCATGGTAGGGGTGCCTTCATGTAATATGGGGCGCATGGTAAAACCCTAACCCCTTAGTGCATCTTAGACCTTCTGGTTGATGACATTTGTAGAGCTTTCTATAGGTGGTTGCTTGACTTTGGACTTGGTGCTAGATGTGGTACACTCCTTGAGGAGGTGGTTTTCTTATGTGGCATTGGTATCTTCTCCACGACACGTGTGTCAAGGAGGAAGGTTGCTTGATGGGTGTTAGATCTACCTTGGAGGAGGAACACTTGGCACTAGGAGGTAGGGCACTTAGCCCTGTTAAAATTTCCATAAGAGATCTCACATAACAAAAGATAACCAGAAGATAGACCAGAAACCCTAACCATAATAGAGTAGCGCACCACTATACCAAGATAGACCTCCAATAGATAACCAAAACCCTTCACTAAAACACCCTTACTCTGTAGCTGCGTCTCCTCCTTAGATTTGCGCACTTTTCCTTGAGAGAGAGAACTTGTGTTGTGTGTGTTCGCCGAATGAGGCGCTTAGCCTCTTATAAATACAAGTTGATCCACCCTGAAATCAGGTCAGGGCCGACTTGTACAATTGACACTTTCTAATTTACATTTGACTTTTACAAAGGCACAATAGGGATGACTTTTACAAATTCACAATAGGGCCAACTTTACAAATACAACATAATATTATTTTTTAGGGTTTTGACATGGTCTACTATAATAAGAATATCTTCCGAAACTACTCAAACTTCAACACTTCCTCTTAGCAAGGAAGGTATTCTTTTGGCACGATCGTCACAACTGCTTCTGCACTTTTGTACACTTGACCATTGACTTGTTGATTTTCCATGAATCTATATTGAAGAAGTTTTGTAACCATGTCATGCATCCAGGGTCTCATCATCCTTCCAGGCTTTATGTCATCACGAGACTTCAACTCGCCAGCTCGCACAAAATCTGGCATCTAGTTCATACAGAACTAGTAATTCGCCAGCTCACACATAATCTGGCATCTAGTTCATACAAAACTAGTAACCTTTGGTTGGCACACCAAGCAACCGGTCCACAATGACCAGGCATCTAATCACAAGGATTAGGCGATGTAGTGCGCACACACTACCCATCTAGCCCAAGGCTAGGAAACACCTCCAACCACACAGGTTGGCCCTCTAGCTTGAAAATATTGGAAACTCGCCAGCCCCGAAGGCTCGACATCTGTTGACTAGTGCCACAATCAGTAACGTGCCCGTGAATGACTACCCGCTGCTACTACCACATGCTAATGTTGCTGCCCTGGAATCGCATCTGTAACTCATCACTCCCTCTTACTAGGGAAGTCCTTCTGGACCACACCAGGCTTGTCCCTGAAGTACACAAACTTCACTCTTGACAGAGGCTTGGTCAACACGTCTGCTATCTGCTCATCTGTAGTGACATACTAGAGCTTCACTGCTCCCTTCTGCATCGTATCTCTGATATAATGGTACCTGATCTCGATATGCTTGGACTTGTCATGAAACATTGGGTTCTCTGACAACTTCACACAACTTTGGTTGTCACACCAGATACAAGTCGCCTCTAACTCGAGATCGAACAATCCTACAAGCAGCTTCTGAAGCCACATTGCTTCGTTGCTCGTTGAACATGCTGCTATATACTATGGCTCAGCCATAATGAGTGCCACATTAGTCTGCTTCCTGCTAAACCATGAGATCATGGCTGATCCCAAGCTGAAGCAACATCCAGATGTACTCTTTTGGTCTGCAACACTACCGGCCCCATCTGAATCAGTAAAGCCTTGCAGGCTTATCTCACGATCCAAAACATATCCGAGTCCATAATCAATTGTACCTTTTAGGTATCTCATCACATGTTTTGTTGCAATCAAGTGAACACCTCTGGCTCATTCATATACCGACTTAACTGTGTTCACCGCAAAACATATATCTGGCCTTGTGTTCGTTAAGTACATCAACGAACCAATCATCTGTCTATACATGGTGGCATCCACTGTCTCTAAAGATGTACCACTCAATAACTTCATATTCGTCACCATCGGTGTAGGCATGGCTTTACTATCCATCATTCCGAATCTCTTCTGAGTCTCTAAAATATATTTTCCTTGGTTAAGGAAAATCTCACTCAGTCTCTGCCATACCTCTAGACCTATAAGAAGTAATGCATCATACCCAGGTCTTCCATTTCAAACTCTGTTGCAAGTTTCCTCTTACTTTCAGTGATGAGCTTCTCGTCTCCTGTTACAAACAAGTCATCCACATAATAGTAATATCACTACCATTGGTCCACTATCTACAACCTCGTAGTAAAGGTTGGAATCTGCTTTACTCTTGGTAAAGCTTGTTATCCCCTACCCTAGGGATAACTAAGGAGATCATGTCTTGAGGCCCACAGGTCCTAGACATGGAGTGCCGAGAGCCGGATGACTTGAGCATGGCCCCGGAGGGCCCCTCTTTTCTTCAGTGCCTACTCTCTAGTAGCTAATCCCCTTAAAGTTTGGATCCCGGAAGACTTAAAGTGCTAACTCTTCTAAGATCCATTCTTCACTTAGACAAGTATAATCATTGCTGTTACTACTTCCAAGTGAAATCCGTCACCTATTGACTCCATTACCCCATAAAGGCACTAGTCCACTTGCTTTAGTGAATGATTGATCAAACAAACACTCAAACTCTCTTCCTTGAAGCTTTTGCTAACTTCTATTAACTCTAAACTAGACTAATTCACTAGTTAACTTGCTGCTGTTGCAAATCATTGCTACAACCATACTAATCTACATTAATTTGCTGCATACACCTACATAACTTGCATCTAACTCACTCAGAAATTGCCTGTGATAATTGCCAAACAATCTACTTGATAAATTCTAAGTTTACATGATGTTTTCTTGCAATTCTGAGCACTAATACTTGCTGCTGTTACAAAAGATTGCTACAGCCATCTAACTGCAGCAAAATCTCTGCAAAATTGATATCTAATGCTAGCTAGACATTGAAGAAATTGCTTGTGATAATTGATTATCATTCTACTCGGTTAAAGCTACCTTTTCGTTGTCTTTTCAAACAATTCCAAGTCATATTTTTTTGTAGCTGTAATAAAATACTTATTGCTGTTGTAAACTTTCATATTGCTGCATTTTTATATCAGCTAGTTTATATTTCGAAGGTTCATGGTATTATGAAGCACTAACATCATTTTGTACTTGAAAGCTGCCATATTTTTCTTTGTTGTCTTGTTCTGGGCAGGTACACTTCATCTTTGAAGATTTTTCCAGGTCCTATCACACTGCCAACTAGGTCTGTCTTTGACCTCAAGTTGGCTCTAAGTTTCAACTGTCTAACAATGGTTTGCTGCTGTTTTAGGACAGTAAACTGTTCAGTAACTTTTTCGCTGATTTGTTATGGTTACATAGGCCAAATGGGTGCTCTAGCATGTAGTTTTATCACCAAAGGTTAGCACATGCATACCATAAGCTATATAACACACCTAGAGATCTATTAGTGCTGAAATAATGCTGTTCTAAACTCTAACATACATGAAAATGAACACAGGTATTTTTGGTCAACATGACCCTGGATAAAACCCCCCCCGGGGAAAACCAGTTTGAGATGAATGTATATATATAGTGTGCTTCAAGCTTGTAATACAACAAGGAAGAAAAATACAAAGGAATTTGATACTCTGCAAGCTCAACACAAGCTCTACAATGGTTCCTTGGGATGTGTGCCCCTTCCTTCCTTGACTATGCCTGAAGATACTTGCGCCCTTGCTCTGTATCTTCGCTGATCGAAGAACCCTTGCATGCAAACTGAACTTCGCTTGCCCTCTCCACAACCCACAAATCAGAAACAAGAAAGCTCCACACAAAATGCTACCAGGTAGACATGCGCCCTCCTCCTCAAGTGTGCCCTCCTTGTTAAATTTGGCAGCATCGACAATCATTCTCCAATGAGAGGCCATATGGGCCACCTTGAGGCTAGCGAGGGAGATTTGGAGAATCAACCAGTCTTGTGAGGTATTGACAAAAGCCAGGGGGAACGTACAACCTCTGTAAGTCAAACCAAAAGTCAGGACGAACGAGATGCTATGTGAGTCTAATGCAAAAGTTAGGGGGGAACGTACAACCTCTGTCGGCATAGATAGTCTAGTGCAAAAGTCAGGGGGAACATACAACCTCTGTGAGCATAGACAGACTAGTGCAAAAATTAGGGGGAACTTACAACCTCTGTGAGCCTAGTCAAACCTTGTGAGCCATGAGCAAAAGTCAAGGCATCTAGCAAAAGTTAGGTTGAATATAGAATTCCTATGAGCTAGAAACAAACGATATTCTTAATATTGCAAATGATATAAATGTATTGATCTAGTGC
>SNQJ01S0180029.1:8684-19351 GCA_010110895.2 Picea sitchensis | reverse complement strand
AATTTCACTTTTGACTTAAATCTCCTAAGTCAAAGTGAAATTAGACATAAAGTACATAGTACAAGGTACAAAGTACTTCCAACATGTGTTTAGAATCTCACAAACACAAGGGGACCACTTTCCAAGGTACCGAAATCTCAACAATCTTTACTATTGCTTCATCTCTTAAAGACCTAAAGAACCTTTTGACTTGAGTGACCAGTGATAGGGGGGTATTCTTGCATCCTTGCCTTAGTTTCATCAGCCCTTTAGGTCACTGGGGACGTCTCCCTTGGGATAATCTTGATATACTCCTAAACAGAAAGGGGTTTCCTATTAAGGTGACAGTGATAGGTCACCCCCTTGTTATGCCAATCTTGCTTCACTTGCCTTGGGCTTTGGGCAAGTACAAATTGTGCGATAACAAAGCCCAAGCTCATCAGGAAACTATCAATTCTACCGTACCATGCTATGGGTGGTTGCTTTAATCCATACAAGGCTTTCTTTAATCTGCACACATGTGTCTGACTGTCATGTGCCTCGAAACCTTGTGGCTGCTCCACATACGCTTTCTCTTCTATTACATCATTTTTAAAAGCTGTCTTCACGTCCATCTGGTGTACCTTCCACTTCATTACTACAACTATCGCAAGTATAGCTCTAATTGAAGTGTATCTCGCTGCAGGAGAAAATGTCTCCTCATAATCTATTCCTTCTTTCTGGGAGAAACCACGTGCCACACACCTTGCCTTGTACTTCTCAACACTTCCATCTGTTGAATGCTTCGTCTTGTAAATCCACTTGGAACTTACCACTATCTTATCTTTCGGTCTTGGAACCACATCCCAAACATCATTCTTTACACTAGATTGGTATTCTTCAATCATGGCATCCTTCTATTCTTTCTTCATTGCAGGCTCTTCATAACTGGTAGGCTTAGCATCAATAATGTCACTTAGCAATGCCACATAACTAGAGTATGGTCGTGGTCTCTTGCTTTCTCTGAAAGATCCATCCGGAGCACCATACTTCTTTGCATCCTGAATAATTTCTCGAGCCCAAGCTAGTCTTCTCTTCTTAGTATTCATCTCTCGGGATGAATCTACAGGTCTTTGTGGTTCTTCCATATCATGATCTTCTAGTACAACATCATTGCCTGCATTTGTATCTGCAACTTTGGGAACTTCAGGTCCTCATCATGGACCTCATCTAAATGATTCTATCTTGATTTACTGAAAGCTCTATCCTCATCGAAGGTGACATCTTTGCTAGTCTCAATCTGTCGGTGACCAGGGATGTAGACTCTGTATGCCTTCGATGTCTCACTATATCCAACAAATATACCCTTCTTGCTTGAAGGGGACATGCACATATACTAGACAGTCAAATATCCTCAGGTGGCTGACCTCTAGCTTTTCACCTGTAAACATTTCTTCTGGTGTCTTGTTCCCAAGTACATGGTGGGGACTTCTATTTTGTACATATACTGCGGTCCTGGCTGCTTCTGCCTACAATTGCATCGTAAATATTGATCATGAATCATGGCCTTTACTGCTTCCATGATCGTTCGGTTCTTCCTTTCTGCCACACCATTCTGCTGAGGATTGTAGGGAGTAGAGAGCTCCCTCTTAATCCCAACTTCTTTGTAGAATGCCTTGAATTCATCTGATGTGAATTCTCCTCCATTATCTGATCTCAAAATCTTTATCTTCTTTTCAGAAAGGTTTTCAACAAGTACCTTGAATTCTTTGAACTTGTTGAATACTTTACTTTTAGCTTTCAAAAAGTAAATCCAAGTTTTACGTGAGAAATCATCAATGAATGAAACATAATATACATACCCGCTAAGTGAAGTGGCTGACATTGGTCTGCACACGTTTGAATGTATGATGTCCAAGGCTCCTTTGGCTTTGCTATCATTGCTTGAAAATGGTTTCTTCACGTACTTGCCTTGTACGCATCTCTTGCATATGCCTTCACGATTCACTTGGATTTCTGGCAAACCTGTCACCATCTTGCTCACGATCGGTAATGCTTTGTAATGTAAGTGAGCAAATCTTCTATGCCATAGCTCACTCGGAGTAATTGTGTTGTGTACTAATGTTGAATTTGACTGTCCTTTCAATTTGTATAGACCTCCTTCTTGAACACCAATTGCCACAACATCATCAATAGACTTTCCTCTTGGCCACATGAGAACTTCACCATCAATGAAAGCAATTCTGAATCCTTCTTCAAACCAGGTACATACAAAAGGAGATTCTTCTTCAAACCAGGTACATACAAAACTTCCTTCATCTTCGTAGGTTTTCCGGAATCCAATTTGTAAGATGCTTCTCCTACTCCTTTAATGGGATATTGATAATCATCACCGAGCGTCACCTTGTGAGGTGAATCCTTTTGAACTAATTCTGAGAAGGAATCCTTATAACCTGTCATGTGTTTAGAAGCACCACTATTAATAAGCCATGTGTCACTTCAATGAGTAACTGTTCCTGTAAGAGATGATATTAAAACATATTCTTCGCTTGAATCATCTTCTTTGGCTCTCTTCTGATCAGGTTCATCGTCTTCTGCGACATGAGCATGATGTTTTTTATACTTTCCTTTTTTGCCCTGATCTTTTGAGTTGGGACAATTTATTGCATTGTGTCCCATCTTCTAGCAGATGTAGCATCTGTAATTTGAGTAATCCTTTTGACACTTGTGTCTTATGTGATCCTTGAGATTTCTTGTCTGAGCGAACCTTGTTCTTGCTCTTTCCTTTTCTTGCATGTCCTGCTAGAGCTTGATTTTCCTCATCGCTTAGTTTCTCTTCTCTTCCTGCCAATCTAGCTTCTTCCTGAGTGCAATCCTCCCATAGTATGCTAAACTTTGTTAGCTTTCTTCTTGAACAGATTCCTTGAATGAATGATTTCCAAGATCTTGGGAGACCATTCAATGTAGTCATTACCAATTCAACTTCTTCGATTGTGTCTCCAATGGCTTCAAGTTGTTCCCTGATTTATGACACCCTTGTGAAGTAGGATTGAATAGTTTTTGAAGTTTGCATCTTCACACTCTTGAGTTGTGTCCTCATTGTCATTTTCCGGTTGATATTCTTTTCCTCGTATGAATGGGATAGGGCATCAAACATTTGCTTGGGAGTTGTCAATGATGAAACACGAGGGATCAAATGATCCTTGATAGAATCGACAATGATTCCCTTTGCCTTGACCAAACTCTTCTTGTACTTTGCCTTGGCCACATCTTCCTCTAGTTCTGAAACTTCTTCTTTTACAAAATCTTCTAGATCATTCTCTTCTAGAATGAGGATCACTCTATTCTTCCATGCTCGAAAGTTATTAACACCCTCAAGCTTCTCATCAAGCTTAGTGCTGGGAGTCATCTTGCCCTGGGACGGAAATATAATAAAAACTTTACAAAGAAAGGTTTTGAACTTACCAGAGAGTGTGCTATGCCAAAGTGAACTGCTCCAACTTAAGTTTGTAGCTGCCTAGATGTTTGGATCTAAGGTTTATGAGGAAACCCTAATTTTTCAACTGAAGAAATTTTGAGATTTGATCCAGGGAATAGATGCACCCTCATTAGGCGAACTCCTTGATGGCGTTTTCTTGACCAACGTCCTGCAGAAAGAGGGTGATGTCATCACCTAGGGTTTTATGCAGAAACTCTAATTTTCAAAAACTGCTGAAACTGCAAGACCGGTCTAGGGAAAAAATGTGCTAGGGTTAGGAGAGTCTTCCTATGATCTTGTTTTCCCCAGCGAGTTTATCTAGACTGAAAAATGGCTTCTTTCAGGCCCACTCTGATTCCATGTTAAAATTTCACTTAAGCAGTTAAGTGTATTCAATATTCTTTAACTTTTAACAATTACAACAATAACTGCATGCATCAAGATCACTGAAAGAAAGACATCCGCAATATACACAAGATTTATTCTGGGAAACCCTCTTGGGCGAGAAAACCCAACAAAGCTTCCTCAATATAGATTCGTCAATAAGTACAACGTCTCTCTCCAAGAGAGATCTCACAAAACAAAAGATAACAAGAAGATAGACCGAAAACCCTAACCAGAATAGAGTAGCGCACCACTAGACCAAGATAGACCTCCAACATATAACCAAAACCCGTCACTAAAACACCCTTACTTTGTAGTTGCGTCTCCTCCTCAGACTTGCACACTTTTCCTTGAGAGAGAGAACTTGTGTCGTGTGTGTTCTTCAAATGAGGCGCCTAGTCTCTTATAAATACAAGTTGAGCCACCTTGAAATTAAGTCAGGGCCGACTTGTACAATTGACACTTTCTAATTTACATTTGACTTTTACAAAGGGACAATAGGGTCGACTTTTACAAAGGCACAATAGGGCCGACTTTACTAATACAACATAATATTAGCCTTTAGGGTTTTGATTTGGTCTAATATAATAGGAATATTTTCCGAAGCTACTCAAACTTCAACAAGCCCTAGCAACATTGGGACCACTTGGCATGCCTTAGGAGGATGTGCGCTTGACTCGAGGACTCTTGGATTGAGGGAACATTGCTTGGGGTTTTATGTGGACCCGAGACACATATGTTAAGGAAGAGTCCATGCTTGGAGAACACACCATTTGAGGAGCCTTGTTTTGACATGTGTACACCTTGGATAGAGAGCGCTTCACTTGGAGACTTTATCTTGAGGATTAGATTAGGTTGCTTGTGAACCTAGTCCACTTTACTATTGTTGGCCTTCCTCACCTGGTCTATATAAAGGGAGGAGAGAGTCTTTAGTTGTGGTAAGCATGTAGAAGCATGTGAGAGTTCATTAGATCATTTGTATATTAGTTGTATCTTAGACCTTTTGGTTGATGTCATTTGGAGAGCTTTTTATAGGTGGTTGGTTGACTTTGGACATGGTGCTAGATGTGGCACACTCCTTGAGGAGGTGGTTTTCTTATGTCACATTGATGTCTTTTCCATGGCACATGTGTTGAGGAGGATGGTTGCTTGTATGGCTATTGGATCTACCTTGGAGGAGGAGCACTAGGAGGTAGGGTGTTTATCCCTTCGAGCATTGTCTTTGTTACCCCCTCTCTCACCTAGGGGTAACTAGAGGAGATCATGTCTCATGGCCCCCATTGAAGACAATGATCATTAGTATTCTCCACTGACAACAACCCCTCAGATGCCCCCCCCTCATAATTGCACAACTTAGTCCATTTCACTTGATCAACATGGTTCATCCGAGGATGGTGACCCGACACACATGACGTACTCTTAGTCATTGTTTCATATAAAGTGTTATATTTAATGCACTAGGCATTTAGGTGAGGATCATGATCGCTTGGAAGTTATGCTTTTTGCCTTGTTTCACCTTGGTGGCTATCTTATTTGCCTAGTCCAGTGTTGTCACTCTTGGGGAAGGGGGCACTATTGGGGCTTTGATAGGGGTAATGTACCGCTCCTTTCCATAACTTTACATCCTGGGGCCTTCCGCAGTGTACTTATCTTCTAGAATGGCTGTTACATGTACACCAAAAAGGCATGTGTCTTCATTCTCCAATGAGAAGAAGGGCTAGAATGTCGAGGTTGATGCACAACTGCTAAAGAAAAAAAAAACATGTTTAAAAAAGAAAGAATAATGGGATATAAATGACCAATTCAAAATCCAAAGGTCAGCTTAAGCTCTACCCCTCGCTATGAGGCGATCACCCCTAGTCCTAATGCACTGAATGCATATCAATTAAAGGGAATTTACCCGAGCAAGGAAAATAATGAATGATTGAAATGTAAAAGGGGGAATTGCAAAGAAATAAAAGAATATCAAAAGGCAAGAAAGGGGTTTGGAATACACACACTGTCGAGGAAAGGGTATCTCAAGTAGTAAGTGCTCCCTCTACAAAGGCACTCATGGAGATGAAGCCCCACGTGTCCTTGCCTGTCAATGACTCCATGACCACGAAGTAAACCCCTTCCACCTCATTCACTTATACTTACACTTTGAAGGGTTTCTCAGGAACTACTCCTCTACTTGGGTACTGACACACCAAATAGGGTCTTATGATGGTCCTCCCATACATAAACTTGGCAAATTGCATAAGGTCTTAAGCTAGTGTGAAGCTTGAAGAAGATACCTTGGTGAATTGCTTACATTGCTTATGTATTAAGTAATGGCTTACTTTGTATGATCCTAATGACTACGATATCTTGCGATGGTTGGTCTCGCTTGACTTTGTTGACCTTGTTTGATCTTGATGCACTCTTGACATGGTTCTTGGAGGACGTTTTCATGATGATACCCAGGACGTTGATCATTATTTGGAGGATGTTGCACACTTTATGCAGAGCATTACACGTTTTGATGATTGTACATACCCCGGGGCACCTCCTGGACTTTGGACATTGGACATATGAGCATAGATATTGCAGATATAGCCAGATGGGCCATTGAGAGGGCAGGAAGCCCCACAGGCTGGACAAAGCACCCATGAGCACACTAGGGTTTGATTGGATGATGTTGCACTTGGAGACGATGTCACACCTCTTTGGAGAGGTTATGGAGCCCTCTTCACCTATGATGTCACACCCTAGCCCTTGGACGTTGCATTTGTGATGATGATGTCATGCTTGGTGCTTGATGAGTCGACCTAGCATGGGAATATCCTTCTTGAGGAAGAGTTGACACTTGATGTTGATGAGACATGACCCTTGGGGTGAGAGACGTGACCTTTGATGATGCTTGCACCTTTTCATGGAGTGATGTGGCCTTTGGAGGCACCTTTTCACGTTTAGAGCATGATGTCATGGCCTTTGGAGGCTTCTACACCCATGTGTCACCTTTTGAGGGGACATTTTGGTGTATTATCATTGTATCTTTATGTTTGAGGCTATTTTGGGGGTTGACCATGACCTATCCACCTTGTATCATGGATGTTTTATTGTTTTAGGGGCTTTGAGGGTTTATAGCGCTAGGGTTACCTCATATAAGAAGGCTAGTGCTCCTC
This sequence comes from Picea sitchensis, assembly GCA_010110895.2. Classification (NCBI taxonomy): domain Eukaryota; kingdom Viridiplantae; phylum Streptophyta; class Pinopsida; order Pinales; family Pinaceae; genus Picea; species Picea sitchensis. The sequence continues at coordinate 12,385 of SNQJ01S0180029.1, read as the reverse complement.
ATTTGTCAAATCACAACTCACACTTGTGGAGAAACATCATTACTTGTCTTCTTTTTCTCTCTCTTCATCACGGAGTACTTATGGGCACCTTTGGAAGATTGATCTAGTGGATGCTTTTCTTGTTTTGGTGGATGTTTCATGAAACTAGGGTTTCCTCATGCATAGCGACTTGGTATAATATGTGGTCTTTTCCAAGTATTTATGTTTTGTTAATGGTATAAGTGAATGCTCTATCAAAGTGGTGATAAGTTGCATGCTATCTTGTTTCCTTGGATAATTTTTTCTAGAAACCCTAGGGAAGGATTGTAATTGGTCATCCCCTTCCCTTGTTTTATCCATCTTAATTTTGTTGAAGCATACAAGGTCAAGATTAGGGATTGTGAGTGGACATCCCCCTAACCTTGTCTTTGAGGTTGAAATCTAGGGTTTACGAGGGGATAAACTCTAGGGTTTGACCTAGTTCCACTTGATCTTATGCTAGATACTCTAGAAGAAGTAGGACGACAACTAGGGTTTATGAGTGGATAAACTCTAGGGTTTGTTTTCCTAGAAGGTTTGACCTAGGCTTATGATTGGATAATCCTAGGGCATAATCTTCAAGTCTTATTTTTCTTTTAGCATCCTTTTAAGTTGTTGCATTGACTTCATATGCCCAAGGACTAAAGAAGGCACTAATCTTTCTCTTGCTACAAGTGATAACGAGCCTTAGATTAACTTCTCTTTCCCAAACCATTTGGTGTTAGCTTAGGGTTTGCATTACATTTTCATCTTTCATCATTTTTAGCATAACGTCTTGCATCTTAGCTTAGCTTGTCATCTAATATCATCATTTTCTGCATTAATTGCATTTTCAGCCATTAGGGTTTAATGTATTGCATCTAATTCGTATAGTTTAATGCTCTTTTCTTCAAATAATTACTAGTTTATGATTGGTGGCCTTTAACTTGGTATTTAGAGCATCTTTTATTGCATTCTTTGCTAGTTTAAGAATGATTTACTATTGCTGTTGTAAACTTCCTATTTTTGAAGTATACTATCTCTTGTTCCAAGTTTTATTGCAACAACCTTTTTTTTTCTCTTTGATTGCTAGTGGATCAACACTTTTCTCTTTTCTTTTAGCTAGTGTCTTAGTCTTTTCTTTTCTTTTCTTTTTATTTTTTTCCTAGGAAATATACTCGCGGAAAACCCTCTGAATACTTCCCCATGTTCCATGGATGCTAAGCGGGGTAAACCGTTGGTCCTAATTACGGGGCCTCGCCCTGGGGGAATCAAGAGAGTCGAACCCATGACCAACAACAAGCATGATAAACTCAAGTGTGGTTCTAGACCAATTGAGCTAACCCTTGAGCCTTTTTCTTTTCTTTTCTTTTATTAGCTAGTGTTTTAGGGCATTTTATTTACTTCTCAATAGACATCATTGGTTGTCACATCCCTCACACACACAGTCACTTTGCCTTGTCCAATTTACCTTAAACTTTCCTGTAACATGAACCTAACTAAATCAAGCATCCACGATAGGGGGGCGTAGACTTGCCTTAGCTTGCTATAGGATTCCTTGAGGTTGCTAGGGAAGCCTCCCTTGTGCTGGATCTTCTATCCTTCACTAAAACGAGGGAAGTACTTGTTTAGGTGACAATGGCAATTACTTCCATATGTTACACTAGTTTAACATCTTGTGAAGGTTTTTCACAAGTGCTAGATTGGGTGATAACATGGACCACTTGGCATGCCTTAGGAGGATGCGCGGTTGACTCGAGGACGCTCATATTAAGGGCACATTGCTTGGGGTTGTATGTGGATTCGAGACACATATCATAGAGGAGCCCATGCTTGGAGAGTGCACTATTTGAGGAGCCTTGTCTTGACATGTGTACACCTTGGAGAGAGAGCACTTCACTTGGAAAATTTATCTTGAGGATTAGATTAGGTTACGTGTGAACTTAGTCCACTTTACTATCGTTGGCCTTCCTCACCTATTCTACATAAAGGGAGGGGAGAGTCTTTAGTTATGGTGATCATGTAGAAGCATGTGAGAGTTCATTAAATCATTTGTATCTTGAAGATTAACTTGTCTTGAGTCTTTGTACTTGTCTTTATGTAAGGGAGGAAGGAACTAGGGTTTATGAGAGGCAAAACCTAGAGGAGACATGAAGTGAGAGGGTTTGAATCCTTGTGTGATAAGGACCTAGGGTTTGTGGGAAAGCTATTAGCTTTTGAGGTTACTCCAAAAGTGTTTACATCATGCTTGAGGGTGCTTCATGTGTGTGGGGTGCATGGTGTGTTGATTACCCTTAGTTGTACTATGATGGACATATACATTGGACATAACTTGCTCATGGAGTGCTATGCCCTGTCTGTGGCACACTTCCTTGGAGCTTTGGAGACCTACGTGGCTTAGTGACTTTCTTCATGGAGTGCACACATGAGGAACTTGGTTGGTTGGTTGGAGGAGGACTCACTTTGGAGGAGGAGCATTGGGCATCTTAGAGGAGGGCTAGATGGCATGGGGACACTCGATTGCTTGCATGGAGGCTTGTACTTGACTTGAGGACGCTTGGGTTAATTAGTGATCATGTAGGTGTGGTGGACTTGGAGGTACACATGGCTTAGGAGGGTGCCTTGGAGCATTGGAAGCCTTTGGAGGAGCGTTGGGCCTTTCTTGAGGAGTGCTCAACTTTAGACCCTTTTTTGTTGGATGTGCTTGCCTTGGAGCTTGACATGTATGACTTAGAGTTGGAGCGCTCCACACGTGGACCTATTTAGTGTGTAGATAGGTTACTTGTTGTGGATTAGATCCACTTGTTATTGTTGGCATTCCTCACCTTTCATATAAATAAAGGGAAGAGTAAGTCTTTCCAATACATTCTTGTTCACTCATGTGATCACATACTTTTGTTAGAGATGTGAGAGCTAGAGTAAACTAGTCTCTGTACTCTTCTTCATTTGTATTTTCTCTTTGTCTTGAGCACTAGGGTTCTTCAGGAAATTCAAGGGAAGACTAAGGGTAGGGTTTTTGCCCTAGGAAGACAAGGAAGCTAGGGTTTGGGAGAAACCCTAGAGGAGCAAAGGGAGCACTTGACCTTGTAGTTCTTGTGAGGGAAGAAGACTAGGGTTTTTTGGAATTTGGAAACCCTAGTGCTACTTGGAGTGCTTGATGTGGAGAGATAGAGGATAGAGGGAGATTATCTTGTACACTTGTGTGATGCAAGTGTAGGTGCTAAGGAGGACTTGCTGTTGTGTATGCTAGCTTGTTGAAGATCTTTGGTGGAGGGACTGGGTTTGGTTAGGAGTGATTTCTAGCTATGAGGAGTTGGTGTCTAGGATTTTCTGATGCAGACCCCCCTTCTCTCCTAAGGACTGCACGACCTCCCGGTCTAGGATCGATCAAGAAACTGAGTCTGATTGACTCTTTGGCCCTCAAGAACCTCAAATCCATTTAATATGCCCTCTTTCCCTTAAAGCACATGTTATATGGAACCCGCGACTTTCTCCTTAACGCTTTTAAGCTTCAGCGTATTTAGGCGCTAGCTCTCCTGGTTAAGCCCCTCCCTTTATGTGACCAAGGCTGTGACTAGTCGCCTAATCGAAAGGCGCGTCTCGACTTCGCGTATTAGGCCTTTGCATGCGAGTCACTCCGACTCTCCCGACTTCTGAAATCTCGACAGGAGCCTAGCGCATGCTAGCCCCTTTATTCCCCTTCA
>SNQJ01S0180028.1:0-17414 GCA_010110895.2 Picea sitchensis | reverse complement strand
CAAAGGGATGGTTACAAGCATCTTGGATAATGCCCCGTCAAGGTCAAAATTCAAGTTAACCTTTTCAGTATTGTATGTTTTAGGAAAGATTACATCCACAGGTGGTTTTTTTGTTTGGTCAGTGGAAGGTTGGTCCAACTTCTTTCTTCTATACACCTGGAACTCTTGTCTCTTTAGCTTTTCTTTTGATTCCTGGTCTAGTTTGTTTATTACCGCCATTCTCGCTGACCTGGTTGCTTCTTTGATGGCCTCTTGATGATCTTCAGCGGTGATATTTATTTGAGGGCCTTCTATGAAGTAGTCTATATTGTTTACTCGTTGATGGCCACCACTACTGCAAGGACATTCATGTTCCCAATGTGCTTCACTGCATTGAAAACACCAAGGCTTTTCATCCACAATGATGGTGCGTGGAACTTTTATGTCTTTGAAAACATCTTTGTTCCACTCAACAAAATTACTTATTCTTTGTATTGGATAGCCATCTTCATCTGAATCTTCCGAGGTATCAGAGGCATCATCAAGATAATCACCCCAATCTGTGTCTTCTCCTGTCAAGGGAAAAGTGGGACAATCTTGAAACAAGTATGGATCCATTGAAAAGGGTGTTTGTTCATCTTTCTCAGAATGACCAGTATGTAATAGTGTGGGAATCCCCTTAAAAGGTAATTCGTCATCCAAGTCTCGTCTTTTTAGAAAAGAAATTTTCAACATTTCACGAATCCTTTTAACCTTTTGCAGGATACATGACATACTAGTGCTTGGATCGGTTTCTTCAGACCTATCGACTTCACTCATATCTTGATCTTCTAACATTGGTGTGTTTAAGACAAACAAGGAGTCTTTAAAGTTAGGTTTTTTGTGGGTGGCCATGCTCGAATCCTCGGATGGTTCATGATGTCTTGAGACATTTAGAACATTGCTTGTGTTTGAGAAAGTTGCGTTCAACTTTCTTTTGGGATGCATGAGTTTTACTTCAAGAATCTCTGGGAACTTGAGCTCAACTTTGGTGACATCCTCGTCACTACATTCCTTGGGGTCATTATTGTGCGAGAGATTGACTTGATGGATGTAGTCTTCAAACTCAAGGTTCTTCTCAATCTGGCAAGGAAAATCTTGTGCTTCTTCTAGAGTCGAGGGTGACCGATCTTTGAGAGTAAACTACAAAACACCTTCCAACGAGTTCAAGTAGTGTTGGAGGACAACTTCTTCTGAGAAACTAGGCCCGATCTTCTTGAGTAGAAGGTTGAACCTATCATTGAAATCCCTAATTCCCTCGCTAGAGGCTTTGCAAATATTAGTGTATTGAGAGTAAAGGGAATCCATGCTTTCTTCTTCACACCAAGCTTTCTTGAAGGCTTGTCCAATATCTTCAGGGGTTTTGATGCTTCCTTTCGGGAGTTTGTTAATCCATCTTCTGGCACTTTCGGCGAGTGAGCTCACAAAGAGCCTTAAAAAGACATCGGGGTGTTCTTGTCCGGATTGGTGAAACTAGAATGCATCACAGAAGTTGGTCCAATGAGAGTTGCCATAGGATCTGTTAAAACAGAACTTGATTTTTTACCTTAAGGATAAAAATTTTGGTATCTTTGAGTCTTTGCATTATATAAAATTTAAAAAAAAACAAAACTTTTCATCTCCGATGAATTCGAAATGCCTTTGTGATTCATTTTTGGAAAAAGAATGGTTAAAATTTAAACTAACGTATGTTCCAAACACTTTTTCGAATAATATTTTAAATGAACAATAATGATACAACTTAAAGAAATGTTAAATTCATATCGGGATTCGCAGTTTTGAAATAACAAATTTCAATACAAATCAAATAGCGAAACCCCGATCCCCGATTTCCCGATACGTTAATCCTTGATTAATTCATCATTTACTTAAATCTCATTTAAAAAAAGGTTTTAACTTTAAATTAACCTCATCGGGAAATCGCGATTCACGGTTTTGAGAGAACAAAGAAAATTGTCATTCCAAAAACACTTTTCAATAATATTTTAAATGGAACACAATGATACAACTTTAAAGAAAATGTTAAATTCATATCGGATTCGCAGCTTTGAAATAAATAAATTTCAACACAAATTAAACTAATAAACCCCATCCCCGATTTCCGACACGCTAATCCCTGGATTAATTCATCATTTACTTAAATCCCATTTAAAAAAAAGTGGTTTTAACTTTAAATTAACCCTATCGTGAAATCGCGATTCACGGTTTTGAGAGAACAAAGAAATTGTCATTGCGACCGATTTCCGGTCCCCACGCAATTTAATCTTTAAAAGAGGTTTGAAACACCCACTACACATAACATAATAAGAGCAATCCAATTGATATTGGGAAATCGAATTACATTTTATAACAACAATTTTCATATCATTGAATTTTCCATTCCCCTGATCCCCGATTTCCGGATTCCCATTTCTTGTTAACGTAAACTCAAAAATCTAACTGTATTAATTAAGATAATAACAAGATTTCAACTAAATAATACATCGCATTTCGCGATCGGGTTTTTCATGACGATTTCCTCGACATCGAAACCAAAACCCGGCTGAAAGAGTCATTTCAAATCAAATTAACGCACTAATTCACTTCTTTGGAAACAAAGTTTATTTTTTAAAATTTTAATAAAAGATCATTAATGCAAAATTATTCAAATTTGGTAAGTTTCTATCATATTTGAAAACACCAAGAAAGACTAAGTACGAACATTAAAACGACACATCTGAATAAATATCTTTGCATTTATGCATCAGATGACAAATCCTTGATTTTACCGACATTCAAATAAATTTTGAAACGCTTACATTATTCTCGTTAAATTCTCGCTCGCCATGTGTATTCCAAGAATAATGGTTTTTCCTCTCCTCATCTCACATTTGGCCATTGGAATCTTGTCACGAGGGTACTAACACAGAGTCGGTGAATATGTTCACCATGGTTTCAAAAGGCTTCAAAGAAAACCCAAGAACAATGAAGGCTTATATCATTTCAAACACTAATCAGAATTGAGTAGGCCAATAATGTTAACCAAGTGGTATGTGTTCTGCAGAGAAATTGGAAGATGAACTTTCATATTCATATGATGGTGGGGAAAATCATCTCCTCAGATATCACCGAAATCGGTTCCATAAAGACCTAGACCTGTTTCATATATGATATGATTGTCTGTAATCTGATAAGGTGGATCGCTCCGACAAGGAGTATCCCAACGAGTAAGGAGTCAAGCATTCGCCCATTCAGTCCAACATACAAGTAATGTATAAGCTATCTCCAAATTATGGGCACACTTTTAATAAAGAGTTTGTAGCTGCTTTCCAACAAAAAGAATGTGTAGAAGGTGACCAAACATATTCTGATATGATAAAAGGATGGGTAAGAGATGAGAACAAGTTTAGAGCTAATGAACATGGAATTTATGCCACGACTTCCCTAAATGAATACATGGAGTATTTAGGAATGATGTTATGTAGACTCTTTGGAAGAAAAGATCCTTTACATTTCAATGCAGACTGGACACCATTTTTAGAAGAAGTCGTAGATGTGAAGGTTTCAATTGGTATAAAATATTATCAGATAACATTGTCTTAGAATATATAAACTACAAGAAAACAAATTTAGGGCAAGGGGATTTAGTGGCCTTTATATGTCTGGCTTATATAATTGATGATTGCCAAGACCCATTCCCATTAATGAATTGAGTTGGAATGATCTTGTAATGTAGCCCCGTCCATAGGTACCCATTCAGCCTATATGGGAAGAAAATTAAAGATAATTTTTGTTGAGGTAAGGTCACAGGCTATTATTCCTACACATAATGTTCTTCTGGATAACCTCCCATTTCCAATACCATAATAGAAAACCCCAAAACAAGAATGATTGGCTCATTGAAGAAAATTTCTCATATATTAGGGTTTGAGGATGTTCTATTCCACCACATGCACTCCCAAAGATACTCCCAAATAGGTTAATTTGCAGAGAAGTGGCTTATCATTTGGTAAATGGTGGTATTGGACTAGAACTAAAAGCTCGCAGAAGAAGTCATGGTCAGCTCTTCCCGCTTATCTTGGGAAATTTGTTTTATTAAACTTTGGTCATTCCAAGTGAGAAGCATAATCATTGAGTGAAGTAAAATTAGTGGATATAGAACATAAGAAACATGATCCATATCAAATTATCAACTGACATAGGTTAAACGCTGTGGGTTGAAAGCATATGAACATGAAGATTCATTTTACAATGATATTTTCATAAATGCTAAGTCATAAGGAGGATGTTCAGAGCAGAGTGCAAAACTTGTCACTTGATGCACAGGTGGGGTTCGCATCCTTCTAAAGAAATAGAAGACAATGTCTGCCAAAGATTTTGTCATTAAGTGTCAACCCTGAGGAAAGAGCAAGAAATCATTCCTCCGGGTTTTGAAACCATTACTCACATGATGCAAGTGGGATAAAGGTAAATTGAAAGATCAGATCTCCTCCCTAATAATACGTGTAGTACCCCTGCACTCAAGGAAACACAGTAAAAGGGAAAGGAGCAAGTAGACAAATCCACAAACCTGATGATATTCCGTAAATGCTTGGGGAACAAACACAGTAGTAGAACTCTGATCTCATTACAAAGATTAACCCCACTTCCAAGCTACTTTGGGAATCCTCATGAAGGAGTTCTCCAGACCGGAGGGACTTAGAACCACTGAAGCAAGGATGGTAATTCTTCATCTGGACATTTTCATTTTTTCAGCAAAAAGGAGAGTTGTGTTGAAACAAGAATTATGTCCCCAGGGGAAAGAGCGCTAAAAAACAAAATTATTATTGATGGGAAAAGCTAAAAGAAAGTGAATTTGTTATAGAGTTAGTAGGGACTATGGGGGGCTAAGTAGTATCGGCTAATATGTACCAGGAAATTTAATAACTAAGTGATTGGAGTGTAAAGATCAGAATGAATATTGAACCTACCAATGTCCAGCTGTCCAGTTCCATCCGAATGAACAGATGACTAGCATACTGTAGGATATACATGTAAGTATTGAGGAAGAACAAATGGTTTTCTCAGAATTCAGAAAATGATCCTGTAATTACTATCAAGAACTAAGAGATCTAGACAAAGCAACTTAAAAAGGGAAGCTAAAGGGAAAGAAATTTTCCAAAAGATAATAACTGCTTTAAGGAAGGAAGAAACTGGAAAATCATAGAATTTACCCATTTCAGAGAAGCTGAAAGGAGATGCAATGATAGTTTAAAACGAACTTTAAAGGTTATAAAAGGATTACACAACAATAACAAGATTTTCAAAAGTTTTGATTTCACAGTGAGCTTCAAATACATATTCTGAATAGATGGTTTATCCAATCTATTGAGAAATTGATATTAATGTATCAAATCAAGGCAATAGTAAAGAACTTAGTGAGAAGAAATGAAATCTCATATATCAAAATGGTCAATATGGCGGAAATTGAGAAGTTAATGATAGCTTCCAGCTCAAAATTGGGAAAAGTTAAGTCTACAGAGAGAAAAATTACAAACCAGTTGCCAGAACTACAAATAAATTTCTTCTCATTTGAAGCAAAACGACACGCAGGTCTCGGGTCTTAATGAACTTTTTAGAGAGTTAGCGTCTGCTTTTACCGGGGCGATAAAGAAGGTTCTCTGACCGTAATTAAACTTTGTACATATTTCTATTTTAGTATTTTGTATAATAAGAATCTGCTAAGTAATAGCTTGCAACCAAGATTATAGCGTTGTTGGTTAACAACTAGAAGTTTTTAAAGACAGAATGTATAAATATAATTTCTGAAAGAACAAATAAGGCTTCAAATTTTGGAGAAGTCAAGGATTTCAAACGTTTTAAAGTTTATCGATTTAAATCTACAACAGCCTTGGACCTCGCAATTCAAGACTATGTTCTTTTCCCTGTGGTCTAATTTCTATATAAATATTCTTCTTAATGTACTTTCAGTAACAAAATCAATTAAAACAGAAAGGCAATTGTTTACAGGTTGTCCATTACTAATTTGAATGTGTTGGCAGCTTTTTCCGTATCTGTTTCTGATTCAAAGACCTGTAACCCTTCTTTCCTTAATATTTTCTTTGTTAGAATCATTCCATTCATTATTGTTAACGGAAATATGATCTCTTCCTGTGATTAAAGTCTATATTTCTTTTCTCAAGGGGTTTCAGTCGTTTACAATTCAAAATGAAGCCGTACAACGGTAGCCGCTCGATTAGTTCTCATTTTTCATGTAGGGTTTTTAAAGTTGCTTTTTAACATTCCTTCCAAGTCTGGTAATAAATCTTTTAAAACCTTGAGAAAATATCATATGCAAACCAATTACCCAAGGATAATCCCATAGACAAACAGCCAGGAATTATTCAAAGATCAAACTAGCATATGTGAAACCGGTTTTCACTATCTTAAAGAAACCAATGCAAATAGGGACCTGATTAGATATTCTAATAATCAACGTTACAGTTGTATCCGTAGAACAATTGAGGTGAGACAAATGAAAAAACCAATCTCATATTTTACATATTTCTTGGTTTTAGTGCATATCTTTTTGGATGTTTGGATCAGTAAGCGAGTATCTTTGCAAAACCGAACAGGATTCACCCGCAACTTCCTGGAAAACCAAAGGTATCCTGACTCACCTTCTAGTAGATCACAACTCTTGGGTGTTGTGGCTTACATCCAGCTCTTTGCGAGGTTCATTTGGAGAACTACTGTGTGACAGATGTAGGGAGGGCCAGTAGATGAATATATACCTGGACGCCCACGTAGTCAGCTATTTAGGAGTCGCTGACATCTTGAGAAATCATAAACAGCGGGGAAAACACCTGAAGGGAGTTTAGGTAAGCCGCAGATAAGCTCAAGTAAGTACAACAAAAGGTTTGTTGCCCCAGAAGAATTGACTCTGTTCTAAATCACGTTGTTACGCTTGTATTTTAGGTCAATGGTTGAGGGATTGAGATCAAACTGGCATGGTCTCCACCACGTCACTTCAATAGGTTTTTTCTGCTTGAGGTTAGCCCGTGGGAGATCCCCAACTGGTTTTAAGAGCTCTATAAGATGGGGTGCTGGGTTAAAGTTTCCTTCATGATCACTTTAAATAGGCCCATTAACAACCAAGGAATAATTTTACTATGGAAAACACCTTTCTGCTCCATAAAACAATAATAATAAATATATAAAAGGTATGAACTCAAAGGGGTTAAAATTTCAACAACTATCTCATATTATTATTGAATAATGCAATAGATATAAAATGAAGTCAAAATTTTGCCACTGAAGTGAAGAACTACCATTCATCAATATCTATAGAGATAACTAAGCCAACAATATGTCCAACCAACAATTTACTCAATAAATGATTAAAATCATCACTCAATTAAGGAGGAATCCCTTTCAAGATGGTAAACATCTGAACTCCACTTAGCTGCCTGGTTAGGCACCAGCCTATGGTTTTGGACATTGGTGGACCTCCTCAACAAGCAGGTGTGACTGGAAGATCGGCACTGAATAAAGGAGTCAAGGAAGGATTGAAAGGGACAAGCTAAAGGACGCTAGAGGGAAGGCCCAAAGGGTAATGGAACAGGGTCTGCAAACCAAAACCGAAGAGGTTCACGCTGGGAGCCGCTGCCAAGGCCCCGGTTCTCTTTTCCTCTTTAGGGTCTGTAATCTTTGGTGGCCAGCCAGCAGAAAGGTTAAAACAAGAGGATTCATGAGGGAGAAAGCACAAAAGACAAGGTCTATCATACCTCGAAAATCAGGTGGAAAAGATCTGTCTAGGTAGATAACGTAGGCCTATCGCCAATCTCCTTTTAACCCTTGAAATCAAAACTAGCTTAAGGGAAAAGTTAGATGAGTGTAGCAAAGGCTAGGCTCTATCTCCCTCCTCAATGGCTGAATATTTCTCTAAGGGGATTATATGACAAGGGACCTACTTGTGTGTTTGTCACCTAGGGATTTTAAAATCAGCAATTTTATAAGCAAATACTTCAACCCAAAACCATTCAATCAAGAAGTTTTGCGTAGAAAATACCTTACATATCATGAAGAAAAGCATGTGCAAAACCCTAGTTGAACCTTCCTCAAGAGAAATGCCATAATATGACAAGAAAGCCTCCATCAACAAGTGGCGCTCGTAATTCCAATCAAATACCCAATAAGGGTGCCAAAAATCGTCCAGCATGCGGAGTGATTGTGTTGGCGTCAAAATGGGAGGGGAAAACATCCCTAATTTATACTCATCCAAGGACCTTTAAAATTAGGTCATTGTTCCTGGGCGTTTCAATTGGCAAAAGCGGCCGCGAAAGTCGGTGCCCAGTTGAGGTTTCGAAGTTCAATTCCCCCGACTCTTACTCCCAGCCGCAGGCATCGTGGCACACCTGAGGTTGTAGGGTAATGGTTGATAACACGCCACGGTAACGCGAGACGCGTCTAACTAGTTGGCCGATTCCCGGTGACAATTCAAAGCACACAAAAAATAAAAATAAAAAAAATTAGGTCATTAAACAACCGACAAGGCTAAGAACTAAAATCATCTTGTTTTATTACTAAACTGCTAAAAGAAAAACCCTAAATGAGTAATGAGCAAGACGTCCTAGCCCTTTGAGGGAGACGTTTGGCCCTTTTTAGGGCAAATCAATGTACTAGTCGAACGCTATTCCTCTCGGGCTTCCAAACTCCTCCTCCATCGCTGCTAAACCGTCGTAAACCGCCAAGGCCGGAGGTGACTTCAAGGGCCTCTAGAGGACGTCCGGGTCAACAGAGGGACACGTCCACCTGCAGTGGGTCAAACCCCAAGGATTGGGCTCAGCCAAGGCGTCCTAGATGAAAATGTCCTTCTTCTCTTGCAGTAAAGGTTCAATAATCACCATCTTATCTCACCATGAGGTCCTAACAACCATCCGATGGGCTCTTCTACCCATGGAGGCCAAACTAATCATCTCCCCATGTGTACCGGCCCACTTGGTACCCCGGCCCATCTGTATTTATCCCCAAGAGATTATTAAAAACTTCGCCTCCATGGGCTCATTAGTCCCTCAGGGATCATAGCAATGTCAACTGGCGGCTTCATCATTAATTTTATCACCGCATGCATAAAACCCCGCAGCATATCAATCTAATAGTTCAAAGATACTGGCAATGACCCACCATACAAAGTCAAGAAAGACAAAGTGCCCTATTGGGCCAACATCCATAAGAAAAGGAAAGTTCCTAAAGGATATCATCCAAGCCATGTAATAATGTAGGTGGTGCGGGTCTAAGGATATCCGCATATAGCGAAAAGACAGTGAATATTATCCGTAAGGCTCAGGAGGCGTCGCACTCATTAAGATACCCAAACCAATCCCCACGTCCTCAACCTCCCGTCCCTACCGCCCCTCCCGTTCCCAACTGTCTAACTATAGGACACCACCTAAGGCAGGGACCAGAAATACATTAAGCTACTCCACCAGTACTTTCACGTAGGATGATAGAAAGCTATTCGTGATGAGGACTCCCCTTTCCCTGGCTATGCAACTAGTTAAGGTCACTACCTCCATGCGGGTAAACTGTATAATGGGTACGTTTGGCACCGCGAAATGAATGTAATGGGTTGGCTCGTGATGAGACCCCATCCTGATTAGGTCTTGTTTTATTATCTTTCTTCTGGTCCCTCTTGTTTTTTATTGGAGAGGCCTTATTGCCTCTCTGGGATCCCCGAAGCCAGGCATCTCTAGGTTTTATTTTATGGTTTTTATCTTACGCCTGGGCTGCTTTTACCCATCACCTTTAGCCCTCCCTTCTTCCCACAGATAAAGTGTAGCTCCTACAAATAGGTCATCCTAATGTCCTGACTAGGGAAATGGGATAGATGAATGTGGGAGATAGATGTAAAATGATAATATGATGGGAGCAAACAATGGTTCTTCAAAATCCCCCATGGTAACTAACCAAAACCTATGGGCAATAAGTTTCATAGGGGTACTCCTTCCTTGTCCATCCCCCAAACCTACGTTAGTGTAAGATCCAAGCAGCTGTCAAGGAAAGGACCATGTATTATATCTCAAAGTTATAATGATCAAACATGACACATACCATGATACCCGACCACTACCTCATGGAGCAAGAGTCTCTCCAATACAAGTCCAAGTCTAAGGTGATGGATGTTGTTGCTAACGATAGGGACACACAATTTTGATGAAGAAGAAGAGATGGGCCCTCTCCAGTGGCTACAGCTTAGGTCAATCCTCCGCCTCGGTACTCCATGCCTAGGGACTGCGGGTCTTAGACATGATCTCCTAGTTATTTCATGAAATCGGGGATAATAAGATGTAGAGGTCTTTGAAGTTCCAGACATTAGCACTGGATGAACAAGCTGTCGACGTAGTTGACCAAGCCCCTATCTCGCAGGAGTTTGAGTACTCAGATAAAGCTTGGTATAATCCGAAAGGACATTCCTCGAAGGGGGAGTAGTTGATGCGGATGAGATACCCCGCTCCACCTGTGGTTGTGACGCAGCGGATGTGTGTACCTGTTTCCATCGCTTGTCGACGAAATCAAGATGTAGAGAGATAAATTTTTACTTCCCGACTCCAGCTTGTCGACATAAAGCAGATGAGATGTGTTCCTTTCTTCCTCACCCAATTGTCTAATGGAAGCAAGATGAGATACTCCATTACTTCAATCTAGCCGTCGCACGTAAATAAAGATGATGTCCCTTCTTTCCCACCTAGTTGTCGAATGTGAAGCAAGATGATAAGGATGAGACTAGCACCAGCCGGGCCTCTCCTAATCGCTAGGGACGTGAAAAGCTAGTCTAGTATCCTTCTTCCAACATGATGGTTGTGACGTAAAGTAGGATCGAGGTCTTCCTTTATTTCCAAATTTTGAGTGCTATGACGAAGTAAGATCGGCGAGATGAGATACAGTACTGAGTTTCTGATGTACTGGACGAAAGTTTCAACCTTGTAATATGATGAGCCTTGTTGTGATTTTCGATGATGACAATGTTTTATACTAATACATTGATGCAGATGATGATGGCACCTTTGAGAAATGATGATGCTCCATGAAGAAAAACTTTGATGATTTATAGATACACTGTCGCTAGTTCCGATGATATTATTGATGATGTTGTCCTCAACCCATCATGATGTTGTTGATGATAAGTTATCCCTCTCTCTCGCATGATGTTGGTCAAGAATACCCTTCTGTTAAGGGGGAGGCTGAAATAATGTAATTGCAAAGGTATTATTATTATTATTGACGATATATTATTCATAGGATCAATCCCCATTGTGGATTGATCATGTCAGTTATTGTAATAGGACCAAATCCCCTTTTGCGGATTGGTCAAAAGACAATTGTAATAGGCAGAATAAGAAGTCGGCCCTAGTAGATATTAAAGAGACCTAGAAATATAATAAAGGTGGGTTTACCCACCCAATTTGAGAAGTCGGCCTTGCCAATGAAGAGACACTTCACACGTGTCGGTCTTGTATAAATAAGGAGGCTAGCGCCTCACTTAGAAACAACTCACTTGCTCATTTGAGAGACAAGTTCATATCTGCTACCGGAGAAGGAGAGAGAGAGACTGGCGCATATCTGGGAGAGGACTTACTGTATTAGTTTAAGAGATCTCTTGGCATTGTATTGGCTATCTATATTAAGGAAGTTTTGTTGGGTTTTCTTCTCCTAGAGGGTTTCCCAAGATAAATGTTGTGTCTCTTATGATTGTGTATTTCTCAGTGATCTTGGATTATGCTATTGTTATCTTATGAAATGCAAACATCTATAATAATGGCTTAAACATTAACACAGTGATCATGATGCCATATGACCAAGTGGATTATATTGATGCCTCCTATTATCCAGTTGATGATGTTACCTAGTTGATGATGTTATCCAGTTGATGATGTTACCCAGAAGATGATGTTATCCAGTGGATGTTGTTGCCTAGTTGATGTCGACATCTGGTGACCTGTCAAAAGATAAAGAATATCCTTCTTGTTAAGAGGGAGTGTTAAAATATTGTGTAACTGTAAAGAATATTTTTATCCCCTTTTGTGGATAAAGATAAAATATATTTATTATTGATTAGATCAATCCCCTTTTGTGGATTGATCATGTTGGGCATTGTAATTGACCAAATCCCCTTTTGCGGATTGGTCAAACCCTAATTGTAATAGGCAGAATGAGAAGTCGGCCCCTAGATTAAATAAAGGTGGTTCTAACCACCCAGAATGAGAAGTCGGCCCTGCCAGTGAAAAGACATTTATGTTCACACCTGCCAAATTGTATAAATAAGAGAGGTCAACGCCTCATTTAGACACACACTCGGCTCACTCATCTAGTGCGCAAGTATTGAAGGAAGCTGCAATTACCAGTTGCCGGAAGAAGGAAGAGAAAGAGAGGCGCATCCTTGGGAGAGGAATTTCTGTGTTGTTTGGTTCATAGTCTTGGCATTGTATTGGCTATCTATATTAAGGAAGTTTTGTTGGGTTTTCTTCCCCATGAGGGTTTCCCAGGATAAATGTTGTGTACTCTTGTGATTGTGTTTCTCTCAGTGATCCTATCTATGCTCTTGTTATCTAGTAAATTGAAAGTAGCCTAATAATAGCAGAAACTTTAACACTTTTTATGATTAAGAAATCTCCATGACAATTATAATTCTTTCAGTTTAACTGATTTAGAATTACATCTCTTTCCAAAGTAATATGCAAGTATGAAATCCCTTTTTCATTCTTGAGTGTAGCATCAATCTTTTGTATTAATTGTGTTCAATTCTGTTGGAATATCAATCCACACTTTGAACAAGGTTGCCAGTCATGAAATGGGCATGTAGCATGTTGGCAGAGCAGCCCACCAGCCAAGGGCAGGTCTTAGGTTTGATCACTAGCCAGTCCAAGGCTTTCACATGGTATTAGAGCTATGTTTGGTTAAGTGGCTAGGAATTCCAAAAGATGTAAGCCTGCAAGTGTGGCTTGGAAGGGGCTTATGGAATAATCAGTCTATACTCCGAAGAAAATTGCCTGTCTTGAAATGGGCATGTAGAGCAGTGGTAGAGAAACTCACCGTTCCAGGGTAGGTCTTGGGTTTGACTCCTTTCATCCAAGTTTCGTAAATTCAACAGAAGATAATGATGCAAATGTCATTTCCATCTTGAAAAAATATGAATTTCAAATTGCTTGTTGAAGCATGATAATCAAGTGAAATATTTTATTAGAATGAATCACCAAGAAATGAATAAAGAAGACACACTTTACACACCACTGAACTGCATTCTCTGTCGTACCATATTTACAGAATCTGCTGAGTTTACCATTAAATGATGCTCAGTGGTTACTGTAATCCATGTCAAATGAATCCCTGGAGTGGTAGGGGAGTACAAATTTGAGACAAGACTTTCTGAAGGATTTTAACAATCCATATTCAATTTCTCCCCAAAACACGAACAGCTTGAGGCATTGGAACATTATAAAGGACACTAAAATATTGCGCTGTACTTCATGCTTTGAATTATTGCTATTAAAGCTTCAATAAAGTGTGCCCAAACCATTCATGCTCTTACTTCAACTACATCACCATCTTTCAACTTTGTATTAGGTGGTGCAGGTTGGCCATTGATACATACAAAATGTCCATCCAATCCTAATCCTCTAGCAGCATCAGCAGCAGTACTGCCAAGTTCCATTCGCATAATTTCACCTTCTGGCCATTGGATAATGGCCACCTCTGTCAGTACTGCAGAATTTGGATGGCCAGGGAGCATTGCGTTGGCCATGCCAAAAAGAGCTTCATGGCGCAATTGCTGCTCCCATTGAAGCATTGTTCTCAGGAAGCGCACCTGTTTTTCCAACAATATAAATTTTAAGAATGTATAAGCAGCCTGGGACTCAGTACCAAACATTTCCCTACTGCAAGCATGCCTAACCTGTCAATTTGCAACAGCTAGCTGAGCAAATAATATTTGGTCTCTGTAACTAATGATGCTATTCTAATTTCACTTGCCTTGTTATTGAGATGTACTGTTGTTGAAACAGCAGAAGTGGATTTACTGATAGTTGGCCTCTCAGAGTAGTTAGAAGACAGTGAATCAGCATCAACTTCCTTTCCTTCAAGGACTGCAGACATGACTTGCCAATACTCCTCTTTCTCTTCTTTGTTTAGATCAATAACCTGTATAAAGGTTGGAAGTAAGCGTTGAAATTGGTCTTGCTGCATAAGACAAACATGAAACATAAGTGGAATTAGGAGTATTTCACTCTGAGAATGACAAGTTAAAGATAACAGAATATGCATCGAACATTTTGAAAAAGAATCTAAAGGGCATTGTTCAAGAGAATTTGAAGGTAACTAAGAATCTAAGTAACATGACAAGAAGGACATGGAACACGAAGGACACAGAAACACGAGTGAAAATAGAACATTTACAAAACACTTGGAATCCCTTCAAATCTTGATTTTACCCTTAACCTGCACAATGAGAGACCATAAGAACTCTTTTCATCCAGCTAAAGTGAGAAAATAGCACTGAAAAATGCTTTTTAGAGTCAAATAGGTAGGACACGTCTCGGGCACATGTCCTGTTACATGTGTCCTTGTCCGACATGCAGGATATGGACATGGCACCCCTGGGGGCCGTGTCCTGTTACTTAGCTAAGAACTTTTCTAGAAGCAATAAAGTAAGAGAATTTTGCAGGAGCAAAATGAAACTAGACATGATAAATATCATTTTTCAAATTCAAGGCACACAGCAGATGAAACAAGTTTGAAGGTACAGGTGTATCAAGAGGATGATTCTCTACAGATGCGATTACCAGCAATGCATCCAATGAATAAGGAGAACACTTATCATAATTATGGCCTGGAATTCTGGAAAAGTTGCTAAGTAGAAACACAGATTCTCTACTTTTTTTTAACTAACTTCCTCTTATCACGATGAGGCTAACATGCCCAGATTTAGCATTATGGTAGAACCATTAGCACCATTCAATTTGGTTGCCTTTGGCTAAGGACCACAGGGGTAATCTATTTTTCCAAAGTATCCAAGAACTCACACCTGCCCCAACCACAGTTGCATGCATTGGCACAAACCCACAAGTGGGAGGACAGGCAATAGCATGTCATTTGGTGGGACTTAAACTTTGGTGGGGACTATAAAAGCTACCCACTTTCACAATGCAGCAAGTCACTGTTGACAAGGTCCTACACTTTCACCAAGATATGGCGAAATAGAAGCCCATAAAAAGGAAGCTCAAGAGAATAAATTTCCATGAGAATGCACATCTATTCAATACACTTTGTTACTTAATTTTGAAGCACAGATAAAGCCAATGCATACTGTCTACATTTGAAGCACCAAAACCATTTTGTGGAGATTTTTAACCATTTCATAACATTTTATCCGTAGTCAATCTTCAGCGCTCGAAAAAGCTCATGCAACTAAAATAGCATCATCACAACTATTTCAATGACATTTTTTATCCCAAATGGAGTTAGATATCTGTTATCCCCTAAGCTAGGGATAACTAAGGAGATTATGTCTCGAGACCCACAGGTCCTAGACATGGAGTACCAAGAGCCATATTGACTTGAGCTTGACCTTGGAGGGCCCATCCTTCTTCTTCAGCGCCTCCATCTTGTCAACAGCAGCAACTTCCATCCCATCGGCTTGGTCCTTCAACAGTAGTGGGTCTTGCTCCATGAGGTAATGAGTCCGAGTATCATGGTATGTGTCACTCTAATTCTCAAAACATTTGAATCTGTGCATTTAATTCTTTTTACTTCTGACATGTGCTTGGACCTTATGCCTTTCCACTTGTCCACACCTGGGGGGAATGACAGGATGCCCTAGCAAGTTGGTTCCCATAGGGTTTGAGTTGCCACTAGGTGGGTTCATGAAAGGTCATCGTCCATTCCCATCATACTTATCACTTTTCATCTTTTTCCCTCTCATCCATCCCCTACATTGGTTCGGGCATTGGGTTTGCCAAGCTAGCAAAGGGTTGTACCTTACCTTGTGGGAAGAAGGGGCTAAAGGCCCAAAGGGTAAAAGTAGTTGGCAAAAGATAAAGGCCAAAAGAACAAAAACTTCAGATGCTTCGCCCAGGGATCCCCGAGAAAGCAATAAAAGGCTTCTCAACAAGAAACAAAGGGACCCATAAAATAATAAAATCAAGACAGAGTTGGAGGATAGGGGGTCTCATCACGAGCTAGCATATTAGGTCCATGGGTATGTAGCAGTATGACACTACCATTCAGCTGGTCACCACGCCAAGGTAGTGGTTCTTGGTGGCATAGCCAAGAGAAAGGGGGTCTCATCACGAGCCAACCTCCTCATCTCTGTGAAATGCTTGTGGGTAACATTGTCACCACGCCAAGGCAGTGTCCCCTAACTAGTCTCTTGAAAGAAAAAGAAATAAGATAAAAAGACAAAAGGCATTGAATGGGCTTGGAAACATTTGCATCCATGACAAGGTGCAGCTCACCCTCTTCAGAGGCACCCACAGGTAAGCCACACATTCCCCTATAATCACTGCACCCATTGCTCAAACATTCCTCACCACCTCATCCACTTACATGGACTGGATTTGTCTTCACCTGGAAACATCCCACGTCCAATGAGAATTAGCCCAATAGGACCTCCTGACGTCCTCTCCAAACTTGGCTTGGAGAATAGCATAACGTCTTTGAGCACTTGTCTGGGAAAGGGGGGTTTTATGCACATGTTTAGATAACTTGATTATTAGATGTGATTGACATTGCTATGATCCTTGTGACTTATGAGCCCATGGAGGGCGTACTTGTTGTTGTTGCAGGGCCACACTCAATGGACAAGTACACATGGGGAGATGATTAGTTCGGACCTCCATAGGGCTAAAATCCCACCAGATGGATGTTGAGACCCCAGCCAGGGGTAGATATAGGTCAGAGGCTTGCATCAGAGAGAGAGGAGGACATTCCACCAGAGACAGCCTGGCAGGCCTGGACCCAGGGGGGGTCTTTCCCTCCTATTATGATGTTGGCCTTGAAAGGCCCATGACGTCACCTTTGTGACCCTTGACGTCACCAGGGTTTGATGGACACTTTGGAGGCAGTTATTTGCCAATTGGCACGTGTGGCTTAATCCAGAGGCCTTGGGAGGCCTAACGTTTTTCTCCTGGAGGCCAACGTTTCACCAGAGAGGCCTAACGTCACCCTAAATGGGCATGACATCACCTATTCTACTTGATTTAGAGTTTAAATTGTCATGTTTATGTAAAAAATTGGATATTACATGTAAACTGACCATGTCAGCCTTTTTGACCTAATTTGAAAATTAAAGGTCATTGTAATTGTATAAATAAGGGAAAAATCATTCTTATTTTTCATCATCTTTCACTCACACTAAAGTGAGGTCCGAAATTTGCGTCCTAATT
>SNQJ01S0180027.1:0-16574 GCA_010110895.2 Picea sitchensis | reverse complement strand
AATTGGAGGAAGCCATCACGGACATGTATTCCAAATTGCACATTTTTCAGCAGACAACATCCACCATAATAGAATAGCATAGCTAAGTGCAAGACAAAAACACCAGATTCATCACCATCTGGGAGTGTCTAGGTGATATGGATAGATGGATCACCAAGAACCCAAATGTGTCGGTCGAGCTTCCTTGCCCCTTAGTCATAGAAAGAAAGATTGATTACACTATTCTTAACCATTGTCAGCAAGTTGGGAAAAGAGAAAACAACAAGACGACCAACTCACTAGAAATCTATGTATGACTGCACAAAGAAACACAACTTTTTATACAAAAGTGTCATCTCCCTCCTCTAGAAGAGCTCGGAAAGACTCTCATGATGGAGAAAATTCTCGAGAAAAATAGTAGAGCACCAGTCATAGGCGATAGATAGTTGAATCAGCCAAAAAGGTGACTATGGATTTGATAGAGAAACATCTTATACAACCCACAAAAGTCCACACCATGATACAGTCATTCATGGCTACCTTAGAAAAATACATGTAGACCCTCAATGACAACACAATCACGCATGAAGAAACTCTTGAATAACTTTCCTACCACAGGATCATATCTCTCTATGATCAATTCGAGATCTGGATAGCCTACATCAAAGACAAGAGTACACAAATAAGACAAATTAGCAAATTTGTAATTGTTGTTTACTATATTCTATTTTGTCTTTTTCCAACCACTTTCAGCTTTGTCTTTATTCTTACACGTGTCAAACAAACATTGAGGGAAGATGGAAGATTTTTGTAACTTCTTCTTGAGGAATGCAAGTATCCATTTTCAAGAGTTAGAAATAGTTGTATAAATAAAGGAAGAATCCTAGTTTGTAAGGGCTCTTCAAGCATTGTATACACTCAAGAAACTATTTTCAAAGAAAATATTGTGTTAATTAATATTGAGAAGCCCTCAAGGCCAATTTTGATAGAGAGAAGAACTTATGTACATTGATTTTTGTTGTAAACTATTTTCAACAGACTATCTATAGTTTGCATGGGTTGTAAGAACATGTTGTTTCTTATAGACATTGCTTAAGCAATCATTATTTTTATTACAATTTTGTTATTCTTTCTTATCTATATGTCCTGAAAATATGAGTTGTTAATGTATGCAATAATATGATATAGACTATTCTAGTTATGTATATATGTGCATATGTTTTCTAACTTTACCTCTTCATAACAACTATCTTGGTGAAGTCATGTGTAGAGTTAACTTCATTTCAAATACTCATTTGATTATGATAGTTTGCTCCTTGCTAGGATAGGATAGGATAGAGTAGATTAGATTTCATTTATGCATTTAAATAGTCTTCATCTACACCTGCATTCACAAACCATCCAACCATCCCCCCCACAACCAATAATGGAAGTCGGACCAAAATATGGATGGGTCTACTAAACCAAACAGTACATAGTCTAATTGGAACCATGTATCGAGGAGTACCCCTTGTTGTTGAAGGGAATTTACACCCCGTCAATAGACTTGTAAACCTCATCTATTCATGAGGT
Source organism: Picea sitchensis (assembly GCA_010110895.2). Classification (NCBI taxonomy): domain Eukaryota; kingdom Viridiplantae; phylum Streptophyta; class Pinopsida; order Pinales; family Pinaceae; genus Picea; species Picea sitchensis. The sequence continues at coordinate 15,023 of SNQJ01S0180027.1, read as the reverse complement.
GTTGTCATGATTGATTGATGAGTTATCAATGAGATCTAGATTTAGATCTGGCCAATCCATGTATTATAAATTCATATCATGAGATCAATACAATGTGCATCAAAATAGATTAAAGCCTTTTTCACTAGTTTATTGTCTCGTCTTGCTTGTTATCAATTCTTATCACATTAAACACTAGATAAATCACCATGCATGATGGCAAATCCAACTTGAACTTGTACTTTCCAATTTTCTCAACGATTGTGTAAGGGACATATCTAAGTAGTTTGATATTTTAGTGTTTTTTTCTTAAAGAATTTTTTTAAGATACACCCACACTTTGTTTCATGCATAGAACTAGTGATCTACACAGTGTTAATCATGTCTACCATATGATTTCATTAATCATTTTTCAAAGATGTGTGAACTTTGTTAGCACTCCGTAAATTTGTTCGGCTAATAAACAGATGACGAAGGTAAATTTTTAAACCAACTTTGAGACCCAAAACTAGCCTTTCGAATCTGGAGAGGGCTCTCTCGGAAATGGCGCAGTCTCCGCGCAGGATATGACTTTGAAAATAATGGCTAGATTTAACACCTATGATATGATGGGTTCTAGTTATATTGGCGTAGGAAAGTAATACTTGGGCTATGGGGTTGGTTTGAGGAATATGACGAGACAAATGACTCAGTGACTAAACTCGAGAGGATAAGGTTAGGTGACAAACAACCTTCAGTGTAAAACCATAGTGTGTGGCGGGAGAAATTACAGGAAGTAACTCAGGAGCGTCGTTGTGGACGAATTCAGAGTTAGCGTTAGAGGAAAACATTTTGTCTAAGTGGCGTGAAAAAGGGGCATTGTACAATGAATCCGCAGGTTCGATAATTCGTTTCGAAATAGATAGAAAGAGATATGAAATAAATATAACATGAAATAACATACACAAAGAAATAAGCACAATACATCCAATTGTTACAACTAGAATCTTATCATCAAGCTATAGGACCTTTGCATTAAATTATGGTCAAAACTCAGATTACATACAATAGTTGTTGTCTACCACATTTTCCAACCAACCTGGATTGCATCGAAAAGATGAAATATATAAATGAGGGCATCACTTGGGCTACCCTTCTTCCTAACTGCTAACCCTTAAAACTAGGAAAACTAAGCAACATGCGTTGGAGACTCTTCACATAGTTCTTTCCAAAAATAGACAATAATCACACTTATTTACTTATGACTTCTCCCAGGTTCTCCATGAGGATCTGATCATCTGTCAGGCTTGGGTATGGAGAAAAGGTGTGTCATTGTGTCCCTTTGAGTAGGTGTCCCAATGAATAGGTGTCTGTTGGGAGCTTGTTGTCTGTGATAACGGCTTCGATTTCTGTGATGTGATCATTTGTCGGGGAACTGCGCGGAGGAAGAAGTTGTTAGATCGTCGTGTATGTTTTCAAAATGGTAGTGTACTTCAGAGAAACGTATCATTCAAAAATTCCAAGATTTGTCTTATCCTTTGTGGGTGTAGAGACGGGCACTAGCAAGACTCGTTTTTCCTACGCGCTAGTGAGGGCTACACGGGCTTCCTTCTTGGTCATTTCGCATTCTATGGAATATTTCGTATGCCTTTCTTCCGTTAGGCTCTGTTTTTCGTGCAGTTGTACAATTGTGTCTTGTGCCTCTCTGAGCTACCTTTTCAACCATGCCATGTTCCCTTCATGACCCTGTGTTTCTGACGCTTTCATAGCCTTTGTCTCTAGCTGTCACCTTAATTCCATGTTTTCCTAATAGAGTTCGGCGATAGCCATATTTTCTTGCTTCAGTTGTTGAGATGGCTCTTGCTCATTTTCTCCCATGATATTCACTTTCCTTGTTCTGCTCCTTTCTTCGCGGCTCCATCCCCCAGCAAGTTCTAGCCAGATGGTGCGTTTGAGTAGTTCTTCAGTTACTAATCTGACGCACGACTCTTCTGCAACTCGAGCTTCCACGATCTCCTAGTTTTTTCCCGGCCTGCCCCTCCAACGAGGTATTTGTTGTTGGGGAGAGGGAGCTCCTACTATTTTCCCTTACTGTGCAATTATCTCCACCTCAGACTCTGTGTGATTTGATCTAGTCTTCTCTATAGGTAAGATAATATTTCCTTTCACATCTTTGGGGATGTCCGTCACAGGTGGGAACGACTCCCAGTATTTTTGGGGCTCAGAACTTGCAGTTCTGCTGCTCCGTGTGCCTTTTCTTGCGCTCTAAGAGGTCATCATGACACAACAAATGTGTATTCTGCATGCGGTATATCCATCAAACGCACAGGGGGGAAACTTTGAACAAACTAGAATGGCAAGGGAAAATGTAAACAGAGTTCGGGCCTGGTTCTGTGACCGGAGAGAGTGTCGAACGTCCGAGATTTATAATGAATTCGACAAGAGAGGAAATAATGTTGAAAGACAGTGAATTCATGGTGACGATATGTTCCAAGTTGATTTGCAGGCTTTCCATGGACAATCCCCAGGTGTAGGATACAGGTGATAAGGTTTGTTGGGCATGCATGATATGAACGTTGAGATTTTTCATTCCCTCGACCTTCATTATGAATTGATAATAATTGTTGTACTTGATGATTCGATTTCCATTAACCACTTGACTCAACCTAGGCACGCCAAAACTGGTTTCCCAACGGGGCTCAACTCTCTTGGAAAATACATACCCGTACCACTTATACGAGTTTTGACTCTTACATCCCTTCCCGTTTTCAAGGGCCAACCCACCACTTGCTGACTTTGACCTCACGGTGCTACGTAACTGACTTCACATGGTTGGATGCATGGGTCACAACGTGACCTAAACTTGACTCTTAAAATGGAAAGAAAAATGGCTACGCTAACAGCTGGCTCCAACGAGGATGCTATCCTCCCTGTGAGGTAGCAAATAACAATAGACTAGGTTCCTGACCATTGGGATGTATTTGACCTCTATATACTGAGAAAAATAAATGATAGACAGAAACCAAACTAAACCTATCGACACAGCTTCTAAGACTTCAGCATAAACTTAGGGCCTTCACTTAGGGCTTCAATTTTCTGCTGACCTACTAACTCGATGAAAAATAAAATGACTATTTACAATGACAAATTACTCAAATCGATCTTATTTCATTAGGTAATGTTTGAGGAACCTGTTGTTTACAGGACCCTAATCAAAACTTTATCCATCTAATCCTTCTAGAAAACAAGCATTTTTCTCGCTATGATTGTTGATTCTAAATGGACCCACCCAAAGGTTGTCGAACTTTTCATGCTTCCCTTTACCTTCATTCCTCGCGTCCCATCTCAAAACTAGTTTACCCAACTAGAAATCCTCTGGCTTAGAGCGCTTATCGAAGGCTTTCTTTATATTTTCCTGATGGAGCTGCAAACGATTATACACATGCTCTCTCGCCTGTTGCGTGTGAATTAGTTGATTAATTCTCCTCTATGCATCATTTGGCTTGGCCTCCTTCTCTTGCAGTAGCTTCCTGATGGGCAGTCCCAGTGAAGTAGGGAAAATTGCATTCGCACTGTAGACAATCTGGAAAGGAAACATTGATATAGACTTCTTGGTGGTAACCCGATCTTCCCATAGTGCGTAGATAATATTTTTATGCCAGGCTCTTTTGTTTTCTTGTAAGAGTATTTTGATGATCTTGGTTAGGATTGTGTTCGAGGATTCTGCTAACCCATTTCCTTGCAGATAGTATGCCATGGAATGTCCTAGGGTTATGTTGTAATCCTGAAAAAAATTCTCCATCCTCTTAGACTTGAACTCGGCTGCATTATCTGTAATGATCTTAACGTGACACCCGAACCTCGACAAGATGTTCGACTCTAGAAATTTGATGATGAATGCATTGGTAGCTTGTTTCGTGGGGATCACCTCTATCCATTTCTTGAAATAGTCGGTGTTATAGAAAGATTTGCCTCACCATTGCTATCTTACACAGAGGGCCTTTTTACATTTCCCTATGTAGACTTATCAACCCCCTTTTTTGATAAATCCAGAGCCAAAATTATATATTTTCCCACATATACACTTCCTAACTGCTTTGCAAGATGCGTAAATGCTTGCTACTCCACTATAGCTCGTGTATATCAGGATTTGTGCCAGAAAATACAAAATGAGGTCGGTTTTCCATGTCACGACAAATGATCTTTGATCTTTGGCCTTCCATATACTGGAAACATTCTGACTCAGCCCTTCAGTTGCATCAAATACATGATTAGAACGCTATATTGGCATAGAACTTTTGTCGTCATAGAACTTTTGTGTGATGATATCTCACATGGCATTCACTCTTTAGAAGTTCACCTGGATTCCCAGTTAGTAGTATGTCAGTTGAACGGATGTTACCACGTGTGTTATCCTACTTTACTTTGTCGATTCCTATGGGTACGTCTTTTAGAACGACAATTTGATTTTATTACATATTATCACATTCCTAGGAGTTCTAATCATTTATTTGATGCCTATGCTAACTAGGTTTTAGATTGGCATTTGTCACATTAATAAAGCCAAGAAAACCATTAAATCAATGTACACATTGTAAGATATAAGTAAATTCAAAGATCCTTTTGTATATTTCAAAATATGGTGTTTATATTACAAAATTGGGGCTAAAACCCTCAATACACATATACAGTCGGTATACATATCCCATGACATCTACGCCTGTGGCACCGAATGTGTGTCATTTTAGAAAACCACGGAATTTTTGAGATGTTAGAAGAGTCGTACCCATGCTCTAGGTACACCAACCACTTGTTGCTACATGGCTTCAGGTAGATCCTCTACCTGAACCATAGGAATACTCTGTTTCAAATGAGATAGGTTTCCCTACACGTGTTGTAGGACTTTCTCTGCTTCTCCTCCCGCCACCTCATCTCCCCGGTTCCTCCATCTATGTCGTAGAAATCCATATGGTCGTCGCGGACCCACGTCTGTGATTTCACAAGTGTCTAGTTAATACTCAAACACCATCCCAAAAATATTTTTGTTCCTTAAATACAAAAATACAAAACAATGAAATATTTAAAAAAAAAATTACCTATATTACCGTAGGCGGCCCCTGGTGGAAGTGGCATATCAGGATCTCCTCAGAAATCAATCCTCGCATAGGGATAGTCGTCCAACGCAATGATCTGTCCCTTCCACCAGAAGAAAAAATCATTGTGGTAGGGTGTGGTCACCCTACCTCCCCCCTGTCATCTCATGACCTCGATCCATTGTACCATGGCTAGATCACGTGGTCCTCTAGGAAGAACCTCCACTCTAGGTCCCAGACCTGGAACCCACTTGAAAAAGAAGCTGAAAAGAATAGAGGAAAACCCGAAGTTTCACTTACTCCCTTGTTTTCACTCTATCAACTGACCTTTCATATTGGTCAGCACTGAGGTACACCAGTCAAGGACAGTGGGTCTAGCACACTCTACTGCATAAAACATCAGCAGCCTCAATGCTTGATGCAATGAGGTCGAACCTATGATCCTGGTAAGCACAAGCACTATGATCTTCAAATTGAGATTACTTATTGCCCGGATGGGGACTTGACTTCCCACCTTGGGAGTCCCTGCTACATAGTGGGCATTGATATACTCTTCGATCTTCATCCCACTCCCTACTCTGTGTGACTTGAGGTTCAAAACCTCCCCTCAGTGTGATAGACCAGTCAAGAAGTAGATGTCATCTACTTTGATTTTTAGTGGTTGTCTATTAAGGATAAATCTTTTGCTATCAGGATCCCAGTAACCCACCAACATCTCCAATAATCTCACTTGGGCCCTCATTCCTTTGAGAGCCCAAAATTTGTACAAACCACATATTTTTAGAGCCACTTAAGCCACTGGATCTTGTTCAACAGCTGCATCCACCTCCTCATGCTCTCTCTCTCCATTCTAGGACCATCCTGGAAAAACAAATCAAATATTTTGAGTTAAACACCCTTTTTTTGGCCATTTGTGTACCTATACATGGCCTTCTTTGAACACAGTTGCGTGTAGGGCTTGATACACGCTCCCTATGGTTCACATAGGGGCATATGCCTCGTCATACACACGATCTTAACAAAGGAGACCCACGTACACCAAAAATCCTAATTTATGCCCTCAAAAACTAAAAAATTGGAACCTAATTCAAAATGTAATCCATTGGATTTGAAGAAGATGAGATGAAGAGTTACCTGATCTAGACAGTTCATGATTTCATTTCCTGATGCTCCCGCAATCCCTGTTTGAATCTTGGAGGTATTTTTGGTCCAAATTGCACTATTTGGGTAAAAATCAAAATGATACAATAATTTTTTATTTTATTACTATTTATAAGCTATTTTTACCCACTTTATATAGTTTCATGCTATTTTTTAACCTAATGAACTAATTCAAATATGGTTTTGAGCTGGTTTGTTGCAGTTTTGACTCAATTTTCTTGTGGATTTCAACATTGTGATTGGTTGTTCGTCACCTCAGGAAGGTATTTTCATAACCTAGCATATAGGATAGGTATCCACTCCATCATGCATTTTCGCATTATCCTTCGAATACCGCCTTTTTTACGCCTTAGGTACGAACCCATTTGTTGCAACACAAAACCTTTTGTCTGTTATAAGTAGTGTCGCTAATAAATGGTAGAGACTTACCAAACATGGGTGACCTAGTTAGATCCCCTTTGTCATTTGATGCCCATGCCGAGTTTTTCCCTAGGACTGAGAGTCCATTATAACTTGATTCATGACTTTATAATGAGCCTCATTTCTCATTCATGCAAATGAAACCTTATTCCCCGTGGACTCCCAAAAATGAGTCTTAGTTAAGATCTTTTCTGACTCATCTAAAAATTGAAAATATTGTCGAGTGATTTGTCCCTTTCACACTCGTTAAACTGGATTTGAAATGTCATGAGTCTTAGTTAAGCTCTTTTCCGACTCGTTATCAAAAATGGAAAAGATTGTCGAGTGAACTTGTCTTTTTCACACTCATAAATTGGATTTGAAAAGACGTCTATTTGGCACAAGTTTACCCCTTTTTCACACCAAGTAGACTACAAGACATAAAAAAGGATATTTTTTGGTGTTAAGTTGTGATTGCATCTCATGCCCTCGCTTGCAATATTGAGCCTTTAGTCGGTTCTCGCTTTGCATTATAAATCGTTGCCTAAATAGTTTTGCATCCTCAACCAAGCAGAACCTTGTTTATATCCTTTGCAATTTGACACCCTATACCCTGGAGGAAATATCACCCCAAGTGTCCATCTCCCACATAGGTACGTTCCACTACTAGAACTAGTTTTTCTTACTTGTGACACTCGTTTCCTCCTCTGTATCATAGAATTCATTTGTTATGAAAAAACAAAAAAAGATGGGGAGGAAGGGAGTACTATATTATAATTGGAAGCAGTCGTGTTTCCTTTGAAAAAAGAAAAAAATTATTAAGTCCTTGTGTCACCATAATTTTGGGTTTTAGCATGGCCTTAGGAAGATGATCTCGTTACAGAGTTTTCTCTACTGACTGGTTACTCTTCTAGTCCCTATAGAGAATGTTATTGATGCCTCCTGCATCTAATAGTCACATCATTAAGTCTATGTTGATGGAGTCCACCACATGTCTCATTCTCTTGTTCAAAGGAAGTCTCACAACCTGCGTCAGCCACTCCTCATAAATCTTGACTTTGCATGTTGGCCATACCCTCAGTTTTTCTTGGAATCACATAATACTATGGTCTTATCACACGCCCTGGCCCTACTTGCATCATCGGTAGGTCATCTTGAACCCAGCAATTGACATTTCATCATTGGTTGTTGACTGGGTGGTTTCCCTTGTGTTCAACGGCAAGACATATATTCAAACTTCGAGATTTGTGCAATGTCTTGGATGCCATTAGCCTTATTGATGGTTTCCTCACCTTTGTTAGAAAATTTCATCATTGGTTGTTATTCAGAGGGTATCTTTCAGGTACCACTTGCATTTGATACATGTGAAAGATGCACAGGGTCATTGGTTCGTGAACATGTTCTTCGTCCGATCTCCACCAAATCATGAAGCTCCCGCTTTGTTCCTCGTGCTGACTAATGAGAGATGCCTTAATGCTCTCCTTTCAGCGGGTCTCTTTCCATTGACTTCAGCTCATATATTCTGGATACGAAACCTAGATTTTTATGAGTACCTTGAGGCTTGCAGTCATTAGTGGCAGGCTCTCTCACCATTGATAGAAGAGAATACATCAATGTCTCCTGATCAATGGATTTCTCAAGTGTTCGACACCGACTCCTTTATTTGCACTTATAGGAATGTACTCGGTGCCTTGATACCTACTTTCATTATTGGTAGGTTGTCTCACATTTGCTAACGGTATACATTATTGACCAGTAATCAAATGATGTCTCATTATGTTTGACCTCAACTCCTTTATTCACATGGTGTATACTTGCACCCTTGGCGGATAGTGTAGAAGACTTGAAGACATCACTATGTGGTTGCATCTTTGCTAAGTTGTTGCTTCCCTTTCATTGGACCAGCACATGTTCGACTTTATTGATCATGGGAGATCAGATTGTACTCTAGGGTATACAGATATCTTCAGATTGATTTTGAGACCGGTTTCACTAGGCCTTGTTCGTGACTATGACAACTTTTGGCATATAACCACAATTTTATCTACCTATTCATGGCCACATACACTTATTTGGTATATTTTCCGCATGGATCTTCATTGTATTCTTAGCATCCATGTATGCAAAGTCAGTATAGAATGTAATGAGCAATTGAGTTCATCCAGCTGGTTCTCTAACACTCCACTCATGGGTTATTTATAATGTATTTCGGCCATCGTAGATACTCCTCTGATCTCACACATTACGGGGCATCTGTTATAGCAAGATTTGCCTCACCATTGTTATCTTGCACAAAGAGTCTTTTTCCATTTCCCTATGCAGACTTATCATCCCTTTTTGATAAATCCATAGCTAAAAATAAACATTTTTCCACATATACGCGTCATATCATCTATACAACAAGCGTATACGCGGGTTGCTCCACTACAACCCCCATACATCGGTATTTGTGCCAGAAAATACAAAAATGGAGTCGGGTTTCCATGTCATGACAAGAGATCTCTGATCCTTGGCCTTCCATATACTCAAAACGTTCTGACCCGGCCCTTCATTTGCATTTTGAAGGCTATAAGAGCACAATTTCGAGCTATGGAAAAGAGGAGAAAGCATTCAACTTTGAGAGAAAGGTTACTTTGGATAAATTACTTCGTATTGAGTCTACATCCCTTTGTCCCTCAAGTCTGAACACAATGTTCAGTCCCCAAGCTCTTTCCCTATTATTGAGAGAACCTCATTATCTCTCTCTTTTGAGCTTGCCTTTGGTGGAGGATTGAAGTGGTGGATACCCAGTTGGAAGGAACTTGGTTCCTTGGTTTCGAACCGTGCCGACATAGAAGTTTGTAATGTTTACACTTCTTTTGATCAATTATTAATAGAAATACTCCTTCCCCGTCCTATTGGTATCATGCAAATATATGATTATTATCCATGGGCATGTTTGTAATGTTTATTAATGGATTATGCTATCTGATGTGCTAACCCCTTTACATTATAACTATATACTTGCTTTGCTTGTTTGTTGAGAACTTATTGCAGGTACAAAGCTTTGGGTTGAAGTGCTCAACGGTGGAACATCATCAAACGTTGGATCGAGGTAGGCCTCTTTCTTATCTTGCACATTAGTTTATATAGCATAGAATGGAATTGAGTTGATTTCTGTAGTCATACCTGTCTGTTGTGGTTTACCCTTGGCCATAGAGAGTTTTTCCCTTGTAACAAGGGAAAGAACAAGTCAAATGAAATTCATTTTGGCTATAGGGGCAAAGGTTTCATTATAGTCAATTCCTTCAACTTGGGAAAATCCTTAGGCAACTAACCGAGCCTTGTGTCTTTTAACACCTCCATCTAATGCATACTTAGTTATATAGACCCATTTACATCTGACAAGTTTTCTTCCTTTTGGAAGAGGTACAAGATACCAAGTATCGTTTTCCATTAAAGAACAATACTCTTCATTCATTGTTGTATCCCAATTTGGATGACCTGAAGCTTCTTCAAATGTCTCTGGATCATGAGTTTCTGAAACTTGAGCCAAAAGAGAAGAGTCTTGTTGGAACTGTGAACATGTCTGACGTTGATCTAAAGGATCACAAACAAGATCACTAGTTGCTTCTCGTTTTGAACAGACCCATCTAGGAAGCGGTGGAGTTGGTGTTGGTTCAGGTTCAAAGGACTCATCTGGAGGAAGGTGAGCAGGCAGAGGTGGATTTTCATCCTCACCGTCATCATCTGAAGAAGAAACTAGAACAGAATAAGGTACAAACATCGAATATGGCTCGCAGGTCGAAGAAGGAACAACCGTTGAATTAGGCTCGCCGGCCAAAAAAGGCACAAACGTCGAATTAGGCTCGCAGGCCAAAGAAGGCATAAATGTTGAATTAGGCTCACAGGCTAAGAGATTTTCATCAAATTTAACATCTCTTCTAATAATAATTTCATTACAATGTGTTTGAAGAAGTCTATAACCTTTGACATCTTTAGAATAACCAACAAATATACACTTTTCACTTTTAGGCTGCAATTCTTTCCTTTTCTCATCAAGACTGTGAGCCCATGCTATACTGCCAAATACACAGAAGTGACTTACATATGGTTTAATTTTAGTCCAATCTTCTTCCGGTGTTATATTTTTAAGAGCCTTTGTTGGAGTGTGATTTACTATGTAATTTGCACAGTTGATGGCTTCCGCCCAATAATTTAGACTTAATCCCTTAGATTGGACCATACAACTAGCCATTTATTTTAATGTGTGATTCTTTCTCTCAGCAACACCATTTTGTTGTGGTGTATATGGAACATTGTGGTGTATATGGAACATTGTGTTGCATTTGGATTCCCTGTGTAGTGAAGTAACTTGTAAAATTATTGTTCACATATTCGCCTCCATTATCTGTTCTTAACCTTTGAATTTGATGTCCAGATTGCTTTTCTACAAGGGCCTTGTAGGCCAAAAACTTCTCTCTTAAGTTTTAAGAAGGAAACCCAAGTATGTCTGGAAAAGTCATCAATGAAAGTTAAGAAATACTTGCACCCAGAAAAGAAGGAGAAGAAAGTGGACCACACAAATCACTGTGAACAAGTTGCAAAGGACCCGAGGCGTGCCAAGAGGCATGTTTGTCAAAAATGTCCTGATGATGTTTGTCGAGAACACAACCGGCACAAACACCATCTCTACATGAAACAAGAGGAAGACCAATCACCATCCGTTGATTACATAGTTGTTGCAATGAGCGATAGTTTAGATGACCAAACTGCTCATGCCAAATTTTTCTCAAGTCATCACTATGAGCAACAAAAACTGATGAAAAAGATGATGACCCAAAGTTGTCAAACTTGTACAACCTGGTAATATCATCTGCAATTCCAGTTGCAAGAACATGCTTAGGATATTTTAGATCCTTGATTACAACTTGGTGAGGTGAAAAATCTATGGTTTTACCTTCACCTGATTGAGTGATTTGATACACTGATAGAAGGTTACAATAAAGGCTTGGAACACATAATACATCATTGAAATGACCATTTTCTACTTGAACTATTCCAGATCCTTCAACACTAAGACCAACAAATATTTTCTTTGTGTTACATTCATTTAGAGTATAAAATATGTATCTATCCTTATCCATATGATAAGATTCTCCAGAATCAATAAGCCACTCATCAGAAGTAGAAGTAGAAGTTGTATTGAAGGAGAAACCAAAAGCTGAAAGTGCATGTCCATGAGAAGAAGAAGTAGTAGTAGAATCAATATTGATGTTGTCCTTCTTCATCGTTGCTTCTAAAGCTACCATCTTCTTGAAACATTTGAACTCATCATGACCATCTTTATCACAAAATTGCAATGTCTGTCAGTCTTCTTATTTTTATATTTTTCTCATTTGTCTCCATTAGGAGCAGAATTTGTTTGAGTGGGTTTGGGACCCTTATATTGCTTGTTGTTGTGGAAAGGATGTTGCTTCTTGGGATTCTTGGGTTTATCTTTCTGATGGAAAACTAAGGCTTTGTTGGAGGTACCTACAGTGTTGATCACTCCAAGTTGTACTATATTATCTTTCTCTCTAATCAAAGCATCACAAAAGTTCTCAAGACTGGGTTTTTGATAAGCTACCCCTAGAGCCTCTTACATGGCATAAAAGGTAGATACAAACACAGAATATGCACTACCTAGATTAGAAAGAATAAGATAGATGCAATGATCTTCGTATATCTTTATCTTACATTCTTCACATAAAGTTCTGAGTGTTTTAAACTTAGATAGATAGTTTTCAATACAAGAAAAAACACTTGGACTTAAAGTTAGTACTTGATTTTCTAGTTGTTGTGCTCGAATAATATTGTGTTTACCAAACACAGATTCAATCTTTTCCCAAGATTTTTTGGGTTTATCAATTGATTGAAGGTGGAACCTTAAATCGGGAGAGATGGACATTCTAATTAATCCACGTGCTTCATCATTCCTATTATCCCATTTGGCTTTCTTATCAACATCAGTGGGTGTTGTTTCCTTTCCCAAGGTAATCCAGCACAAGCCTTTACTTCTTAATAAATCCTCCATACAAGATTTCCATTGGAAGTATTTGGTGTTGGTAAGTAAGATATGACTTGTATAAGCCATATTAAATATGCAGATAATATGGATTTAAAAACTGAAACTGATGATCTGAATGGAAATATCTCGAAACGTTATGCGGTTTAAAAAAAAATGACACTTAAAACAGACTTCGGATGTGAGAGTTATGCCCTTTTAAAAAAATGCATTAACGGTAACCAAAGGACCACGTGGTAGTGTAAGTTGTTTTATGAAGTGACCCACTTTTATAAAGAGAAGTGGAGATCACTTTTACAATGAATTTACTGCATGCAAAATAAATAACTCTAAAATAAAATATTAAAGCTACTTATAGTGATTCACTTTTATACTTGAAGTGAAATACACTTTACAATTTTAGCATGAATTTTTTCAAAAAAAGTAACAAAAGAGAGACTTGAACTCAAGATCTCTTACTTAATAAGGAAAATGTTAACCAAATGTTCTAGAAAAACATTTTGTAATGTTCAGAAGGAGGATTAGGGGTGTTGTTGTTGTTGTTGTTGAAGACGGCCTTGGAGAGCGTGCTAAAAAAAAACCTTTTTCACACAAGAAAAATTGTTTGCTTCTCGATGACAAAAAGGGTTAGATATCGTTTATCTTACTCGGAAGATGCACCTTTTCCTATTTGTTTATGATTTTCCGAGATCGCACAGGGCGCGGAGCAAAGAGCATACACAGATCTCTGGATCTTACTGTAATGGTCGTATATTGGGCAAACGAAAACCTTTTCAAGTGAAACGAAAAGTGTTCTTGAATGAAATGAGTGATCTGAATGCAATGGAACAGTCCTTGCAGTCCATAAATATACAAAAGTGACATAAAATGGATATGAGGCAACTTGGCTTCACAATCTCGATATACAACAGGAGTGGATCTTCAAACAGGCTTTGATACCATGTTTGACAACACAGGTATTCCAATAGAGGACGAACACATTCAATAATTACTCACATAACCAGATCAAAGATCAACACACCGATGTTTTCACATGGTAAAACCCCTATGGGGAAACATCCACGACCCTAGCCAATGCAACTACTTGGAGCAGTTTATTAATGCAAAGAAAAAAATTACAGAGAGATTGTACAAGAGAGTTTCTCACAATCGATCATCGGAAAATGACCCTCCATGATATTTAAATAGAGATCATGGACCAATCAGGTGCTAAGCCATGGATCAATGGCCATTAAGATCGAGGAGAGTATGAACTGTCAGATCACTCTATGTCGGGAACATATCGTGACCGTCGAATTTCCTAATTACAAATGCATACTAAAGAAACACACTAAGAAACACTCTTTTACCTAACGACACATTAGACCAGTAGACCTTAACTAACTCCTAAGTGTCTAAATATCCTAACGGGAATGTTGGCCCGAGGCATAACTTATATCACCAAAACACCATACAATATACATCTTGGCATAATGGTCACCGTATAACCAACTTATGAGATACGTTGATGCCAATACCACAATAAACCCACAACCAGGTGAATAACCCATGACCGTGGATCTGGAAAATACACAGTGACCAACAGGTAGTTCGAAAACATACACAATAACCCCATAACAGTCTGAATACAACCGGACATGGTTACCCATAACTGTGAGGAAGTGATCAACAAGGCTAAACACAGTGAAACCCTCCGAAAAAACACCCATAACCACTTAAAACAATAGAGATCCATCACATTTTTCACCACACAGAACAACCAGCGAATGCATAATTCACCCAACCAATCCTTTTACTTGAAAAACAAATAACCACACAGTCATTACATAGAGAAGACCCACGCATTCACAGAGTTTCCAATCTTAGGAAAACACAAAGAAACGCATCACTGAGCCATCGTTCATTCATACACAGAGTGAAATTCATGGATGGGTGAAAAGAACCATTCATGTAACCAATATATTTAAAAAGCACGAGTTGGCCGAGAAGTTCCTTCCAAGCTTGGATCTCGGAGCTTAACCACCAGCAAAACCAAATGTAACAATAACCATGCTAGCGTGATGGCCTGATGGGAGAAGTATGTAGTGATTTGCATTTACTGTGCGTCGCTTACATCTTCCTCTTCATTCAATTTTGAAGTAGACGACAACCAACAACCACCAATACATTAACCATGCCATTAATTCCAACCATTGAAACGTGCGACCATATGGCTTGCCAAATGCGCCACCCAAAATTCATATTAACCATTGCCAAAACCATACCATACCATATATCAAATGTGCCCAATATAACTCAAATGAAATCGCATAGCCATTAACCATTTGTAGTTAGGATTAACACTAACTTGTTCCATTTAAATTTCA